>PVLA01007666.1:0-101283 GCA_004027455.1 Hydrochoerus hydrochaeris | reverse complement strand
AAGGGGGAAGAGGAAGAGAAGAAATACGAGGAGTAAGGAGAGAAGTGGGGAACAGAGGCTCCTGATAAGCAACATGCGGAGCAAAGCCACAGGCGAGGCTAAGGGTGGCCTGGGTGGCACTGCATTTTTAGCACAAAGATCGCTGCTCACATGTATCAGTTCACAAGAGCACTGGGAGAGTCTGGTCAGTAGCACTGATGAAACTTCTATAGATGATTATCTGCTGTCTATGCGTTTTCTAAATAAAAGCTATGCTGTCACTATAGATTTTGAATAAAGGTGAACAGTATATTTTGGTGAGATTAGTAAGAGCGTATTATCTTGGTCTTTCACTGACTATAACCCATGTCCCTGGATCTGGACTTTTTCCCCCTATTTATTGGTTGGAATGGTTTTATTCTGTTTTGTTTGATCTTAATATATGTGATGGTGTGAATAGTTACTTTGAAGAAAAGACAATATGGCAGCCGTTGTTGATTTAATATCATCTTGCTCTGAAGTCCTATTATATTCTTCTTTTTCTATTACCATTGGTTCTATTATGTTGTGTCTTACTGGATTTTAATATGTATGATATTATAAACAAATTTTTTATGGAAAATGATAATATAGCAGCCATTGTTCATCATCAGTTATTTGGTTCAAAATGCCTTGTAATACTTTCATTCTCTTGAATGGCTTTATCCTATTTTGTTATGTTTGACATTATTGTGTGTAAAGTTAAGCTCAACTATTTCAAAGAAAAAGACATTATGATAGCTACTGTTAATATCCAGTTGTCTTGTTGTGAAATGCTGTGTTGCTTACATTGTTCTGTTCTGATCTGCTTAGATCTGTGCTCTTTTGTTTTATTATCTTTAAAATAAAAAAATAAAATTAAAAAAAATAAAGAAGCCATAGAAAATGTTGAAGTGTGGGGCTGATATTGACAAAGTTGTGATATAGCCAGAAACTACTAGAGAGGCAGAAGACAAACAAACCTCTAGCCCCATACCCTGTAAGTCATTCAATGCATGATTTGGGTTTTCTTCTGAGACAGGTAAGGACTTAAAAGCAGTTTTTGTTAAAATCTGTAACTCTTTACTTGGACCTACAGATGCCTAATAGATGACTGAAAGTAAAACAAAGCTTGAACTTCATTTTTGTGTCTTTCATTACCTTAAAACTGAATATGTGTGCCAGTCATTAAGGAAAGGTAAACCAGATTCATTAGCCCTAATTTATCTAACCTATCTCATCTACCTTGAAGATTCAAGGCACTAAGATGAGAATAATTCAAGTGATTTTCAAGACAGACAGTAATATCTAGTTCCTGATTTTGCAACATCTGGTTTCAGACCCCCTTCCTGGAGCAAAATTTAGAAGTGTCCATCAATATCCTAAACCAATAGTCACTGGGATTCCAGGAAAAACAGAGCCTCAGGAACATAACTACTTTTGTCACCAACAGTGACAGTCCAGTTTCTGGGTGTGAAATTTCCCCTCAATCTATAAAACATCCTGGAGAGCCACAGAAGCGAGACCAAGACAATGATCAACCAGAACCCAGCCCACCACAACACCCCATAAAACTGGTCCTCACTGATTTGTTGCCAGGCCAGTCTGTTCCTGTTTTTCAGAGTAGGCTCCTTCCAGCAATCCAAGCTGAAGTAGTCCCTTTGCTGTTTTCTCTTAATCTCATTCATTAAGGCCTGGCTTGATCTCTATCAGCTCCTCAAACTAAAGCCTTTTACCATTTTCTCTCTTATTTTCAAATTAAGACTTTTTCCTGCCAATTTATGCTTTAGGTTTAACTTTTATTATCACTAAAGCAAAGACTCATGCTAGCTGATGATAATATTTTCTTCTTTCCTTCCTTCATTACTTCCTTCTCCCTCTTCCCTTCCTTTCTTCTTTTCCTCCTTTCCATAAGTAACACAGTATTATACAAAAGGAACAATAGATGTGCTGTCTCTTCCCACAGGAGATGAGACAGGAGATGAGATGCCCGTATAAGTCCAAGGAAACTTAAAGTAAATCTGTGTATAAAAATTTTAAAGGATAAAAAATGTACACTAGTTAGGACCTGATTTCCATTGTATTTATTAAAATAATTTAAATAAGACATTGTGTTTTACTAGAAAATTCTTTTTCATAAAAGTATTGTCTAAGAATTAGCCCTTGAAAAACAACTGCATTTTTTTTTCACTTCCAACATAGTTGTAAAAATTCAGTGCATTTTTTATAACCATAGAACAATGCCTTCATAGACCTCAGATTAACACATAAGTGTAATTTACCATAAGAGTCTGGAGATGTAAGACCATGAATTCCTTACAAGTATTATTTTATGTAGTTTATAACATAAGCACTTTTAAAAACCTAGACAAATATAAATATAATTTAAATATAAAGGTAGAAGAGATGTTAACCATGGATTACAAATACTCACGTGAGTGACTATTCCAAGAAAGTATTTAAAGGGAAAGATGAATGTAAAAGTTGAGGTAAAGATGAGCAACTATATTTTATTATGTATATTGATTTCTTATAAAACCTCATGACAAATTAGAATTGAAAAAACATAGTGTTAGCCTAGCACCATATAAACTTCCCTTCCTCATCTGTCCCTGTTGAGAATCATAAGGACATTCCAGATGAGGGAGAAACACACGCAAAGATAGAGAAATGGGAACAGGACCGACAAGAATAAAGTGTGGAACCACATCAGGGAAGACCAAGGGCAGGAGAGATAACAAAGAAAAGCAAGAAACAGAAAATAGGGACCACATCTTAGAATTAATTCTATAAATATCTTTATGTTGTTGTGCCTGTTTTATTTTACAGAACAATTGTTTTAGTTCAGATGATTGCTTCACTCAAGTTAAAACAGACTACAATAGACTAAAGTATTTCTAAGATGAGCAAAAATGACAACACCAGGTTAATGCAACTGTGCTTTCATTTCAAACCAGAAGCAAGTAGTAACAGGATATATAAGATCAAAAATACAAATTAGTGAGTGGATATAATTACTTTCTTGTCAAAATTACATTTTTTTTCCTGTTTCTTTCAGTGAACAGTTCTAAAGTATGTCTGACTAAGCCTACCATAGGATTATTCAAATTATTTCATCTTCATTCAAGTAGCAGCAAATTATTTATCTTTCTGTTTTATAGATGATGTGCTTCTGATCAACTTTACTTAAGTATAATTTTCACATATAAAATATTTTAATATATATTTCATCGAGTTGTGAGAATTGTGTATACCATATAACCACCATTTTGCAATTGATGTAAATATCTATATGCTTTTCTTCTAACTGTTCCTTTCTTAGATTTGTTCTCTGATAATTGTTAATATACATTCTGTCACTTTGGGGTTGTGTCTTCTAGAGCTTCATATAAATGGAATAATATAATATACACTTTATTCAATATGATTCCTTCTATTGACCACATCTTCAAGATTTTTCTTTGGTCTTCTCTGCACCAGGACTTTGTTCTCTTATACCTGTGAGTAACATTCCATGTTATGAGTGGATGTGTCATCATTTTTCCATCACTTTTTAGTGGACAACTGGGTCATTTCCACTCTCTGATTATTATGAATAAATTTTTTATGAACATTTGTGTACAAGTCTATGTAAATTTAACTTTTCTCCTGGATAATGACTTAAGGGTGAGATTTCTAAATCATATGGAGAGTAACTCTAACATTATAAGAAACTATTGAACTGTTTTCCATAATGATTGTATCATTTATAGTGCCAAAAAAATTCTGCTCCCAGGATAGCATGCAGTATGATTAGTTTTTCTTTGTTTTGCTTTAATTTAGACAGTCTACCAGGCATGCAGTGGTAATGGTAGTTCACAGTAGTTTTAATTTACATTTTCCTTATTACTAATGTTGTTAAGCAACTTTCATGTTCTCATTAGTCATTTGCATCTTGCTTCTCCCTCCTTTAATTTATGTTTTTGCTATCATTTATTTTACTTCTGCATGTCTTATTAACCACCAAAGTATATCATTATTTTTACTTGGAGCAATCAGAAATATTTTAAAGATATTAAACATTAAAGTCTTCATGTTTAGGCACATATTTTCCATTGCCAGTGTTCTTCATTCTTTTATGTTTGTCCACATTTCCAAATGGTATCATTTACTTTCCATTAACATTTCTTATAGCTCAAGTCAGCTAAAAACAATCTTTTCAATGTTTTTCTAAAATTGTGCTTATTTTGGCTTTGTTTTTAGGATCAATTTTATTGTTCATAAAGTTTTAAATAGTTATTTTTTATTTAAAGAAGTCTTTTGATTGTCCTCTGATTCACATAACTATAAATATATAATCTGCTGTAATTTTTTGCCTTTTCCTGTACATAATGTTTTTTTTCTTTATTTGTATATTTCCTTTGTCACAGGTGTTTGGAAACTTGTTTATGATATACCTTAGGGTGTTTGTTATGGATTTATCCTTCTTGGGGTCTATAGAACTTCTGGGATTTGTAATTTTATGATTTTTCATCAACTTTGCAAAATTTGGAGCCAACATTTCTTCACTTATCTTTTAGTCCCCTTACCATCTTCCACACTTGATTCCCTAGATACACATATATTAATCCATTTGATATTGTCCCCACAGGTACCTGAAACTATATCCTTTTATCATTACAGTAATACCTCAGTTTATGAACAATTCATTTCACTAAACGAAGTGTTCGGCAAAACTTTGCTTCCATTAGCAATCTCCACATTGGATGACAAACACAACCACTGCCATCTTCCCCTTTGAACGTGGACATCTTCCCCAGAATCATGGAACAAATTAATTTTGTGAGCCAAGGTACCACTGTATTTTGTCTCTCTGTTTTTCATGTTGTCTAGATTATATTATGATTTCCTCAAATTTACTGATTTTTTTATGCATTCTATAGTCTGCTGAACTCTTATCCAAGATTTTTCAATTAAAATGGTAGTCCTATACATTCTTTGAGGGTCTTTTTTACTAGTGTACATTTCACTAGGAAAAACACATTTGTGTTTTTGTTGAATACTGAAGCAGAATTATGATTGATATTTTAATATTTTAACTGCTGGTTCTAACACTTTTTCTGTTGACTATATCCTAGATTGAAATAACTTTTTCTTCTTGACACTTCTTTATTAGATGCTGGATATTTTGAATGCTAGATTTTTAGGTGCTTGGACTTGTTTTTTTTATTCTTCAGGTTAAGTAACTTGGGCATCAGTTTCATCACTCTAAGCTGGTTTACTCATTTTGCTAAGTGATTCTGTGGCAGCCTTTGCTCCAGTGACAGTATACTCCTGCTTTAAAAAGAATTCCAGGGGTCTCCTCCAAATATCCTGGCTGATCACAAGGAATCTGAATTCTGGATAATAAGAGCTCAAATGTCTTCCTGTCTTTTGTGAGCCTGAAAGTGTTTCAGCTTATAACTCTCTGGACATTTTTTATCTATCTTTGTAGAGCTCTGTTTTATACATAGGAAACGTATACTCAGCAAACATTAAAAGGAACCCATGAATTCTGGAGTACTCTTGTACAGTTACCTCCTTTCATAAAACCCTGCCCAGTAACTTCCAGCTGCCTTATTTTACCCAAAGTCAGCATGGCTTTTCAGGATCTGTTCAGGTTTTCTCTCAAGGTGCCTACATTGGAAATTTACCATTGGGAAAAAGCCTAGATGACCTTAGGGCTTATTGTTGATTTATTTCTTACAGGAACCACAGACCTGTGCTGCTTTTCTCCAGTTACTGAAAATAGTTGTACTATTTTATTTTTATCAGTAATTAAGTTTATTGACACAGTTTAGATAAACATAATGATCATATTCATTATATGGCACTTGTACTCATACATGATACGTCCTGACTCTGCATTTTTCCCCATTTCCATCCCTTCTGCTCCTCTTTCCCTTCTTGTTTACAAAGTCTTTGTTTCCATTTTCCCTTTTTTTCTTGTTTTTTCTTTTCTCACCCTTCATTTCTCCCTTCCTTGTGCCCCTTCCCATTTGAATGTTTTCTTCTTATTTTGAAATATTTATTTTATATTTGGTCCTTATTTATATTTTCAGTTTCTTGCACCAGCGAAACAATGCAATATTTACACATGTGCCTGACTTATTTTACTTAAGAGTGTGGTCTCTAGATGCATCCATTTGCCTAGCAATGCCTCAAGTTTATTCTTCTTCTTCTTTTTTTTAATTTAAAGAGAAAAAAATCAGGAAAAAGGTAGAAATAATACAGAATCTTTAAAAAAGATAAACAGTAAGAAATTGCTTGATAAATTATATATTGTCCTCTTAAAAATTGTTGCTCAAATTACAAAATTAAAGCATACAAAGTCGACATTCAAACAGTGAGACTGTAAACAGCTACGCATGCATGATTCTCTACATGTATTTCTATCCTTTCTGTATTAGAGGGAAAAACAAAACACAGCAAGATAAAACAAAACAAATTCCTATAAAAACATGAAACCAAAGTCATATAAAACCACAGTACAAGGTGATCTACAATGGTTACTGTGTTGTCTCTAGTTACGTTCAATAGCATATTTGAATATAGCAGTATAATTGAATATAGCAGTACATATCAATATTAGTAAAAACAAAACATTGTAGACAATGTAAAACTTCAAAGACAGGTAATAATCAAACCAGAGTGGGTATCCTAATGAATCTTGTCATCTTCAATGTAGTTGCCTATACTCTCAGACTTGATACTATTAATCATAACAGCTTTAAATAAAATCTGTCAATACAAAACAGCAATCTAACAAATCAGATTCAATTAAGATCAGTCATGGAAAAACAGTGTAAGTTATACAGAGCTTCAGATTAAGTTAATAGAAAATTAAGGATGATTACCGTACTAAATCCTGCTATTTTCGGGATAACTGTCTGTGCCCTCAAATTTAGTACAAGTAGACAAACTGGAACAGAATATAATCCATCTAACCAGAGTGGTGTGAGTAATGTGGATTTTAAATCCTGATACACTGTTAGCAATATCCTCTGCCTTCTTTTTTTAAACTATTTCTCCCCTTTCCCTCCCACAGGGTGCTGTGCATTTTGGGTCCCATCAACTCCCTCAGTTTTTAGATTATTGGGGCAATCTGCTATTTACCTAAGTGGTTCCAAACTTTCTCGCTCCTGGACTTGATCTCAAGTTTTATTCCTTTACCTACAAAAGCCTCGAGGTTTTCCTTTGTTATAGCTGGGTAGTTCTCTACTGCACATAAGTATCCTGTCTTTCCATCCTATCTGCAGGTAGTGGTCGAGTTGCCCCTATTTCTCTGTGGCTCCGTGTCACATAGAGCATTGTTTTCTCAAATTTGATTTTCGATCCATAAACCCTCTCTCAGCCTGATTATAGTTCCTATACCTCCTGATCTACTCTGCCTGTCTTTTTTTTTTAATGTATCAAGGCCATCTATGTTAGAGATTATAGCTAACTTTCTCTGCCTCATTTCTGCTATTCTATCTTTCTGCCTTTGTTTGTCTAGTTTTCTCCTTCATTCTATTACCTGCCCTATTCATTTAGGCCTTTCTTCCACTGTTCCTGAAATCCTGGTATCTTTTTTCTCTCTTTCTAGAATGTCCTTCAGTATTCTCAGTAGGGTTGGATTGGTGGTCGCAAATTCCCCCAGTTCCTCTTTGTCATGGAAGCATCTTGTTTCTCCATTAATTTCTAGTGACAGTTTTGCAGGGTACATCAATCTGGGCTGAAGGTTATTTTCTTTCAGGGCTTGGAATACTTCACTCCAAGCTCTTCTTGAACTGATGGTCTGTGTCGAGAAGTCTGCTACGATCTTGATGGGTTTTCCTTCATAGGTGATCTGTTTCTTTTCTCTGATGGCTTTTAATATTCTATTTTTTATTGAATTTCTAGTATCTTGATTATTATATGTCTGGGTGTAGATTTGTTTTGGTTGTAGGTGACTGGGGTTCTGTATACCTCATATATCTAAATATCATTTTCTTTTCCTATGCTTGGGAAGCTTTCCTTAATTATTTCTGTGAATAGCCTTTGCAATTCGCCTATTTTTATTCCTGCTTCTTCACTCATATTTCTTATTCTTAAATTATAGATTCTCTTGTCATCTTCTAACCTTTGTATTGTTACTGCCTGTTTCCTTGTTATTTTTAAGAGATCTTTCCTTTCATGATCACACATTGCAAACTTGTCTTCAAGTTTTGATAGTCTATCCTTAGTTTCTTTTAAGCAGTTTTGCCAGCTTTCAATGGAGTTTTTAATTTCCTGGTAATCTCTTTGAGTCTGCTTCATGTATTCTAAGTTTTCTTTATATTCTTTGTTGAACATTTGTCTCCTTTTTTTGTCCCTCCCTTCTTCCATCGGTGTCTTCTTGAGAGATGCTTAGCATTTCTTTTATTAATCTACTTATATCTTGCTTTACCTGATTTAATATTTCAATTTTGATCTTGTCTACAAGGTCCCAAAGATATCTCTTAATATCCATTGAATTCATGTCTGATGTTGCATGTTTTCTGCCCTCAGTCTCTTTTGTAGTTCCCTCTTCTGGATCACTGTTCTCAGGGTTTTGGGCTAGGTGCTTTTTCTTGTTGTTTCTTTCTCTTGTGATATTTTTGGTTTCTTCCATACAGGTGTATAGTGGAGGTTTCATCCACTTTCCTTGTTGGTTATGGTTCTTCTGAAGCATGCTGGTGAGGGATTTCTGCCCTCTCCTGTTTGCTTTTGGACACTGAGGTGTAGGCAGGGGCTGTGCATGTTGCCCCCCCCCCCATCAGGCCAAACTTCAGGGGCCTTCAGTGGGTTAGTGTGTGCTCTGCCTCAGGAATTGGTTTGGGACAGTTTATTGGGTTCTGGCCAGGGATGTGACCCAGGCCAACCAGATCCCACAAATCTGCTCTGGAAAGGGAGCAACCAACTGAAGTCACTGTTATTCCTAGTTCAGGCTCCTCCTGCCCTATTCCAACATGTTGTCTGTTTGGTCCCGCCCTTCCTGTGGGGGATGGGGGTCTTATTCCCAGCACTCACTGTGGTTTAATGGAGGTCCCTTACTGGCTCGATTCTCCATTGGGCTCACCAGCCTCAGTCTTCAGCATGTCTAGTTAGTCGCTGCAGTGCAGTTTTGGGGTGCTCCAGCTTGTTTGGGCTTCTCTGGCCAGTCACAGCGGGTTGTGGCTGCACAAGCTTGGGCCGCTCTGGCCAGTTGTGGCAGCAGCACGAATTCAGGTGGCTGAAGAGTGCTGTAGCCACTAATCTCAGCTTCTGCAATGTACCCCTGGACTGCATGTTTGACCCGCTCTTTTGCCTTTAGTTTCAAGAGGATCCATCTCCCTCTGTCTGGACCTCTCCAGGGCGTTTTATTACGGCATGTGTTGTCTCTCTCAAGAGAGGCTCTGCATCCTGTTGTCTATCAATCTGCCACCTTTTCCTTCTCCACGTTTATCCTTCTTTATGGGTGAGTAGAACTGTATTGTATAAAAAAGTCATATCTTTTCTATACATTCATAGGATAATGATCATTTGGGCTCATTTCAATATCTACTTATTAAAATGAACATGGGTGTGGTTATATCACTGTGGTGTGATGCTTTTAATTATTTCAGGAAGATATCAAGAAGGGGAATAGCTGAGTCAAATGGGAATCTCCATTTTGAGGTATCTCCACACTGGTTTCCACAATGGTTGCACTAGCCTACATCCCCTCTAACAGTGGGGAAGCATTCCTTTTTCCCTACAGCCCCCACCAGCCTTTGTTAGTTGTACAATCTTATGCAGTTATCTAATTTCTTTGCTTTGGGAAGTAAGAGCTGTTCTTTGACACTTTGCTTTTTGATGCTGCCCTGGCACAGGATTTATTCCTGGTAGGGCTCTATGGTGAGTGTAGACTCAGACCTCTTCCTGAATTACTGCCTGAAACAATGTGTTGTAATTATAACTTTCAAGAAAGATGTTCACTTTCATTTTTTAATTAGAATTTTTTTATTTTATTTAAAGAGGGGGTAAAATAAATTTTAAAAAGGGTAGAAACAATACAGAATTTCAAAAAATGAACAGTAAGAAATCACTAGTTGATACATTGCATATTGTCTTCCTGGATGTAGTTGTTCAAGTTACAAAATCAAAGTATACAAAGTGGACATTCAAACAGTGAGGCTGGAAATAGCTCTGTTCTCTGATCCAACAAAAACTTAGCAACATTATTATCATTCTTACACCCTTAAATATACATGCAGTTATATCCTTTAGAGCACCTGCTTTTCCTCCTTTTGCTTTTTAAGTCCATTATCTGTTTAGTTATATCATGTTTCAGGTTGCTTAGTACCTTGCTGATCTGTTTTGTTGTTGTTATTTACTTTAAAAAATTTTTTTATTTATAATTATTTTTTATTTTATCTATTTAATTTTGAAGGTAGTAAAGTACAGCAGAACAAGATAGGACATAGTCAACTGAGGCAGTGCAGTGAAATAGGCACAGCAGGCCACCAGGACAACAGCGATAGGCACAATAGTACATCTGGTTTTCTTCACAATAGTTGTTCCTTCAATCAAGCAGAGCAATATTGAAGGAAATGCCAAAATTACAAGAACAGAATATTGAATAGAGCAATACCATTGATCAAAACAGAGCAAAACAGAGATAAAAATGTTTGCCCTCAAAGAGATGGCAGAAGAAAATCCCCCTTATTTGCTATATCGCATATAGTCAAACTCTCAAGTCATGCTCAGCTCTCCAGCTCTCACTTACTAGCAGGGGAAGGAGATAAGGATGTTTGATTTGCTCCAGTAGGCTCACAGTCGCCCACCAGAGGGGTGAACTCAGCTGCCCACCTTCCCAGCACTGCAAGGTCCAACATGGCGAGTCGTGAATCTCAGAAAACACTGATATGGTTCTCGCCCTGGGGCGGCCATGGCTTGCCAAGCCACAGCCACTTACCAGAGCGGCATGTTGGTGGCCGCTTGCCCTCCCAGTGCCCCAAAGTCCAACGTGACGCATCGTGGATCTCAGGAAACGCTGATATGGTTCTCGCCCTGGAGCGGCTGCAGCTCGCCAAGCCACAGCCACTTACTAGAGTGGCATGCTGGTGGCTGCCTGTTTTCCCAGTGCCCCAGCACCCCAAGGTCCAACATGACGCATCACAGATCTCAGGAAACGCTGATATCTTACTTTCATTTTATAACTGGTCTTAGACAATCACCACTGACTACACTAACCTTAGTAATTCCATATATCCTAGACAAAAACATAATGATTTAAAATTAAAGTCATTAATTCGAAAACCATTTCATAATAAACTTTTCAACCCAAATATATTCATAATTATTGATTATATATTCACACACAAATGTATTATTACAGTACAGTCAATTGTCATCTTATTCACCAGTGTGTGTATATACCTGATATCTGTGCTGCCAAATGGCTCTAATCTCAAGCCTTCCACTACTTAAACAGTAAAGCTTGAAAAAAATCTGCTTGGTGTTTGTAGCTTTGCTCCATAGTCAAACCAAGAAAAAATCTGTATGAGCTCAAGAGTGAGAGTGAGTCTTGCCACCTGTCTCACCAAGGACATAAAGGGGTGACACTTTCATTTAAGAGACATTCTTACCCAGACAACATATAGTGCTTGTGTTAGTGCATTAAAACATTTGTCACTGTGCTTTTCTTTTTTCTTTTTTGCATTTTATTTACATACAATATTATAACCATGGTTCCAAAGAAAGTTAGTGGTACTAGCAAAAAAGCTAAGAGGAAAACTGTGAGAACCATCATAGAGTCAAAGAAAGAACTCTTTGTGAAATTTGTTAAAGTCTTGGAAAAATGAATTTATACATACAATTTTTGGGCCTTAGAACCAATTGTTTGGTTTTCTATTATTTCTTAAGGGAAAAATATGTTCAGTTATAGAACTATTTTTTGAACACAAATTTGAAAGAAATTGATCTCAACAATTTAGGTATCATTACATAGATATATGTGATGGGTCTATTAAAAATTCTAACTGATTCACTGTGTTCTGTGATTATTTCTAATACTCTCAACTGGATTCCACCAAGGTTTCTATTAACCAAGATCCATAAACTATAGTCATTTAGCAGCATCTCACATTCTGTCTCCCCATCTGTATAAGCTTTACCGAAGAACCTGGCAACTGCCCCCATAGATGGTGTCAACAAACCCAAAATCTGTGTCATATATGATAAATCCAGATGCTCTCAAACTATGAAATTTTGAATGCCAAAGCAGGATGGGAATCCATGAAGAATCCAGGAAAATATGGTCCAAACTAGCCTTGACACATCTGAAGTTTTAGAAAGTCTTTCATACCACAGAGATGCATGTACAAACACATGCATCTTGGATGTTTTTAAAGCACAACTTTTAAAAGCTAAATCTTGGAAACAACCCAAATGCCCATCAGCTGAGGAATGGATAAAAGGAGTGTGCTATTTTTATATAATGGAGTACTACTGTGCTATAAAGGATAAACTCGAGGTTTGTATAGGTAAATGGATGCAACTAGAGACCATACTCATAAGTGAAATAAATCAAACTAACATGTGTAAACATCATATTGTCTCCTTTGTGTAAGAAACTGAAAAAATAAATAAGATCCTAAATCTACAATAGATATTATGAAAGGGAAAGAAACTGCTCAAAATGAAAGAGCAACTGGGATGGGTGAAAGGAGAAAAGAAGAAGCAGAAAAAAAGAATATATATATTCACACACACAAAAGATAGCTAAGATAGTTATACTACAGATTTCTTTTTGTTCACTGAAAAAATGATTAGTACTTATACTGTTTGATCAATTGTGCATGCCTATACCTTGCACTCTGAGCAACTACTTTGAAGATAACTATGAAGTATATTAATCATTGTTAATTTACTATTACTTTGTTTTTAAATTCTGTATCATTATTTTTATTGTTTTTTTTCTCTTTAAAATATAAAAAAATTTTAAAAAGAAAGTATTTCATTCAAACAGTTCTTTCAACTTCTGATGTTTCCCTCCAACTTTAGAGGCTCAATTCTCATCCAAAAATGTGGTCAAAAATACATGTTGTGCCATTTCTTTCAATCTCCTGGTTGACCAGTCTCGATGACCCTGTCCTAAAGCAAACTCAAATCTTGGCAGCAAACAGGAGCTCTGTATATACCAATAGAAAATAGACATACTGGTGTGTGGGTATAGGTATATTTGCACACACACACATGCATGTACATATATACTTACACTTGTATATGTGTAAGTGTGCATATCTGTGAGGAGAACTATGAATATTTCTTGTGCCACAAATACCTGCATCCAAACACAAAGAAAAATAACCTTCTGTAGGGAATTAAATACTCACTGAAATTTCAGAGACTACCAAAATGATACTACATATTTTATATTTCTTAGTGAAGTATTTTCCTCTCTTAAATATCTCTAACATTTTCATAATCCCAAGAACTTTAAATATCCTAAAACAATTACCATTTTAAGACACAATAGGCAATGCAGTTGCCTAGTAAGATGTCATATTAATATAAGTGATTATAATGAGTTATAGCACACACAAGTTAAAAATAAAAAATAGAACAGTGGAAAATATGTCAAAGAAAATACATCACAGAATAAACACTTCAGTGCTAGTAATTAAAGTAGCTAAATATCACTCTGTACTATTTTATATAAAATATGGATAATATCTAACACCTGCTTCATGGAGAATTTACATAGCTTACAGAGTATGATTCATACAAATATTTTAAATAACATTTATCCTCAGTGCTAGCCATGATTTGATAAATCAAGATAATTGATTAACATTAAAAGGAAATAGAAACATAATGATATAATTTCTCTTAAAGGCAAGCTTAATACAATCATACTAAAATTTAATCAATAAAGATCAGGTTGCAGTAAAAAAAAAAGTCACTAGCAGAATTCTTTAAATTCACAGAAGAACTGGGAGGACAAGAGCACAGTCAGAGAAACACTCTGTCCCTGGGTGTGATTAGATGAACTTGACTTATAAATTCATTTGTCTCACACCTGAAGTATATAACGATAACAATCAAAATTACATGATCATATTTACATTTTAAGATAGCTTTGAAGAACCTTTTTTGTGGGGAGAAGTAAACTCCTATGTCAACAAAATATATAAAATGAGTGAATATTCAGGAAATACAGCTAAGTAGAATTGAATGCTAACAAAACATTTTTATACAGAAAACTAAAAGAAGAAAAAAGGAGAAAAGACAAATACTATAGTCTCTTCTGGGGATCAAACTCACGACCTCACGCTTGCCAGGCAAGTGCTTAAGCCACTGAGCTAAATCTCCAACCCTACAGGAGTTTTCTTCACCAACCTTCCACTAAATGCTTTTCTCATACCATTTGTACAATCTGTGACCTTGCTCTGCTTGCTTCTCTTTGATACTCTTCCTCTAGAGCCAAGTGTAGCACATCCAAGTATTTTAAGTACAGTTACTTTACCACATTGAAAAAAATTGAGGATTCAAATTCAGTATAGTTAAGTACATTCTACAAGTGATTGTTCAATTAGCTTCACTCACTACAGAGTAAAAGTGAGTCTTCCAGATATTTCACATTTCACTTATTTTACTCCTAGAAGACTGGCTCTCCCCCAACTCACATTTCCAATTCTTCCTTTTGATTAGCTGTGCCTCTGATTTCCCAGGACCAGCTGGCTACATTGTACCAATTTTACCAAGTAGTATGAAGTACTACTGCAATCTCATCCACACCAATAGCTGACCAGGGCAGCTGTGAAACCGCACCTCTCCAAATTCCTGCAGCAAGACCGTAGTGAGAGATGGCCCACACTGCTGTTCCCTAAATAGACCACAATTCCTACCGAAGTCATTTTCCCCTTGGGCTGTACCAGTTAGTGACTGAAACCATAACAGATGCCAAGACCAGTTTCTACAACTCTACTGTTGTCTACTAAGTGGCCCGCCCTGCATTCCTTTGTTCTCCCTCCATTGCATTGGCTCTGATGATCTTCCCCATCACTTCCAGGACTCTCACTTTTTTCCTTGCAGTGGCTTCCTCAGATAATATTTTGTACATATTATGCCTGAACACTCATTGGTCTTTGTGTGTAGAAAGACCAATGTGGTATACTTCCAGCTACAGAGATGGGTTGGTTAGCCTTAAGCCCATACATTCCAGTGGTTCCAGCATTAGCCCAGTATTAACCTTCAGAGTCTTTATACCACATAGCTGGGATATAATCAATCTTCCCATATAAGGAACCTTGACATTATTGTGTCTACCAGACAATCAATAAACATTTGTTCCATTTGTTTGCCCCCAAAGCTACACAGACTAACTTGAAATTCTCAGTACAAAGTAAAATTACTCCAAGAAGTATTTGCTGCTTTCTCACTGTGTGTGATTTTCCAAATAAGAAGGATTAAGACAGCCACAAATCTTCCTGCTTGTCTTGGTGACTTATCTCTCTTTGCTGAGACAAAATAATAGACACCCAAAATGAAAGAAGGAAAGGTTTATTTAGCTTTCAGTTTTTGGAGGTTTTAGTTCATTTGGTTCCAAGGCAGTGTGCCATGGCTAAGGGGCAACTGTACGTGGTGACTGCAAGTGACAAGAGAAAAAAGGACAAAAAGACAAAGCATGCCTCCCCCAACCCCGCCGCCCCTTTATATTGTATTCCAGCCATCCACCACTGGGCAGGTACAGCGCTCGTACTGCCAATCCCACTGCTAGACAATGAACCAATCACAAATGCTAGACTCAGCTACCCTCAAAAGGCCCACCCATGACTGCATGGGGCTTTGCGGGGGCTTTTAAACAAACCACAATGCTGCCTATAAGAGATTCAGGGCCTGTTTTTAATGTGTGTCTTAGTTACTTTTCTCGTTGCTGGGACAAAGTACTCAATATCCACAAATTAAAAGAAAGAAAGCTTTTTTTCAGCTTACAGTTTGTAGAGATTTTACTCTATGGTCATCTGTTTCCAAGGCTAGGTGGCATGGCAGAGCACATGGCAGAGAAGAAACAGTTCATAGCATGGAAGCAGGAAGCAGGGAACAGCAAGCCTCCCTTTTCCTTTTATTCTATCCAGACTATAGACCTATTTGTTGGTGCTATCCACACTAGAGTGGACCTTCCCATTGTCAACACCCAGAACTATGGTAAACCAATCAGTGGACTAATTTAGTCATTACACAACCATAATCCATATTCACACACTTTAGATCTGGACACCTCCAAAATGCGCCACCTGTGAATGTCTGAGGCTTAGGGAGGAAATCTAGATACAAGCCAGAACAATAAAGTTATATTTAGAGTGTACTATTGAGTTTGCAAAATATAATTTAATTAGCATTTAAAATGATTTAATGAGCTTTCCTCATTTATGCAGCTCACATTCCTTTGAACATGTACATAGATTATTACTTAGATTTTTACTTCACAGTTGAGAAACTGACCACCCACTATGTATTAGAGCTAGACTAGGCACTGAGAATAAGACATTGAACAACACAGATAAAAAGCCCCACCCTCACAGAGTTTAATTCTTTGTAGAAGTCCCATGACCAGTGTATTTGAGCCAGGACTCAAACACATCTTTTCCTATAACAGCACAGGTTCATCTCCAAAACACTGTCTTAAGAAACATCAGCCAGACAAAAAGATTATGTGCTATAGGATTCCACTTATGTAAGATTGGAGAACCAGCCAAACTAATCTATGGTGATATGAAAGCGGAAAATCACATTTCCTTGGCAGGAAAGAGTAGAAGAAGATTGTGTGGAAAGGAGTATAGGAAACCGAGAATGGTGGCATTCTGTGTCTTGATTAGACTCAGCCAGGATTCATCCAACTCTACCCTTGAGATCTGTGCACCTATAGCTCAAAAAAATTTTTTAAACACTTGATCTTGCCATCATGCTTTCTTTGCATTTGTTAAGGGTTTTAAACATCTTCTAAGTATTTTTCTTGTTTCTCTTTGATGTATGAGACATAATAAATCAATATCCTGGTAGGCCTGCTTCCTCTGACGATTGACCAGCCTGCCTACATGCCTCAATTCCAAAGGTAGGTGATCTCATTTTTGTTGACCATCTTGCACCAAATTCAGCTTTAAACCACCTTTGCTCCTTGCTGATTGTTTTTGTTTGTTTGATTTGCTTTTCTAAATTTTTTGTTCTTATTTTCTCAAGCTTTATTTTGTTTTCATCTCTTTAAATCTTGTTTTGTTTGTTTTTGTTATGTTCTTTTTTTAATATGGCCATGTGTATTCAATATGGCAATTAAATGTGCAATAGACATTGGTCTTAATTTCTCATCTTTTCCATTTCAATTGTTTCTGGCTCTTTCTAGTCAGTCGGTCATACTTAGCTTCTCCTTTCTGTAATCTGCTTTCCAAACAAACAGCTGGTTTCCTTTTATGATTCCAAGATGAACATTTATGCCTCTCACAACTTTCAGGTTTTGAACCTGTTCTTTCTTATTAGTTTGAAATATGACCTGAATGGTTCTTCTGTCAATATAAGATTTCAATAATTATCTTTTTCCCCATGAATGAAAAGTTCAGTCCATGCTGTTTTTAACAAGATAACATCTTTCTTCAGCTGTCTGATGATTGACGCTCTTGATTCTCTGCTCTTCCTTGCAGTCACTTTTATTTATGTCTCCCTACTAAGTAATAGTCCATGTTGTACATCCTCACTGGTACACCTTTTGTTCTAGTTCTCCTTTGAAGAGAGAATATTCAAATAGTCACATCCAGCTGTAACTTGCTTTTAACATGCTTTTAACAGTCAATTTCTTCCTCATGTATTAAAGCTGCTTTAAAAAAACAGATAGGGATATATATTTATTCAAGTGTAAATAAATCTATTACACTGTCATGCAGCTCATTTTAGTGATAACTTTGGAAAAGCTAAGTTGCTTGGTTCTTTTAAAGTTATCTATCTGTAAACTATATATGCTACAATAAATATTATTAAATTTTAATCTTACATAATTACATAAATAGACTTTATCATTTTTAATGGTACCTCCATTCATGAACTTAATTCATCTCATGATTCTGGGAAAGACAGTCATGTTCATGTTCATGTGGAAAAGATGGCGGCTTTTATGTTCCTCACCCCATGCAGTTAGCGAAGAGAAGCAAATTTTTGCCAAGCACTTCAGCTCTCAAACCGAATCATTCATGAATGGAAACTTTGCTGAACTTTGCCTTATATTGTTTTGACAATTTGGCATAAAACTTTAAAGTAATATGAACCTAGGAATTTTTCCTAAGTACTTTGGAATGGAATGTGTGTTTTAGGTAGAAATTCTTAACTATGTCTCCAGTCATTGGGGAGAGGGGGAGGACTCTATTAAGAGAAAGAAAATATTACTATTGGACAAAGGGTCTCCAGAGAATGATGCAAAATGGTCCACTTCTCTACCTGTCGAATCCCTTATCTGTTCACACATGTCTGTCTGAAGAGTTCTTTTTGCCGTTTAAGTTCTCCCAGGGCTTTGGCTCTCAGACACAGAAAGTGTGCATGATGTGCACAGAGAAGAGCTTCAGGACTTCCAGACCTCTTGACACAACCCAGATTCTAGCAAAAAGCCATGCTCACACAATAGACGCTTATTAACTCACAATTCTAGAGGCCTGAGATCAACAGCAGGGGACCCGCCTGGCCAAGCCCTCCATACCATCACAGGGCAGACGGAGCACAAACTCTGATGTGTCTTCCTCATTTTATAAAGGCTCTAACCTGATCATGGGTCTCCACCTTCAGGACCTCATCTCAATTTAAGTAAGTGCCCAAGATCCCACCTCCTAATACCACTGGATCTTGGGACTTCAACATATCACCTTGGGAGACACAAACACTCATTCCATGACTCTTCTCAACCACTCTGAAAATCTAGGAATAATTTAGCAATGAAACACAACTTTCTCTTACAGTGCCCCTGTCTTGAACTGCTAGTGGATTGTTATCCTCACTGTGCTGGGCATTCTCCAGCTGCCCTTCAAATGTGCTTTGTTACCCTCCCATGCACTGCTCTGTACTCCAGAGAGCTAACCTTATGGACTGCATCTAGGATGCCTCCTGCCTTTTCTCTTCTAGCTGGTTTCTCCAGTTGGAAGTATTTACAGATCACAGGATAGATGGTAAATGTATCTTAGTTTTATTGTTTCAGAGCACAAGAGTAGCTACACTTTTTCAAGTGACTTCTGGGTTCTGGTCACAAACCCTTAGCCTGCCATTCAAGCCTACTGTTGGTAAGGGTCTCCCTGGACTAGGTGTCTCCCTGGACCTATCCCATGCCCTGGAAGATAGTCCTTCACTTTCCACTCCTCAGTGTCACCACCTTCCTGGACCCTGTCTGCACACAGACTCTCTGTCTCCTTTCTCCCTTCTACCAAAGGTCCTCTTCCATTAACTGAATTGATTATAGGAATAAGCAAGAGAAGAAAAGGCTCTGTCCCACAAACGACAAATCCAAGTCAAACTTGGTGCGATGAAATGTGTAATCAAAACATGCGGTGAGTGTTTAGATTTTTAAAAATTAATACAGTAAAAGACATTGCCATTAATCTCTCTCAAAATACTCCCTGTCACCTTGAACACACTTATTCCATTGTTTATACCACTTTCTGAAGCAGTTCTGGAAGTATTTTTTTGGGAGTGTCTTTAGTTGTGCTGTTGTGGATGCTATAATATCCTGAATCAATTAAAAACATTTACCCTTTGTGGTCATTTTGGGTTTTTTTATTATAATGACTTTTTTTATTTTAAAGAGGGTAAAACTAAACATAACAAAACATAACAAAGCAAATCAGAAGAAAACAATGTAAGTGACACAGATTTTAAAGCAAGACAACAGGAGATCAGCAGTGGCTACCATAATGTCCCTTGTTTTCTTCTAAATAGTTGTCTATATCTTCACACACAATGAATTCATATAAAACAAAATAGCATAAAACTGATCGTAACAGAGTAATGAAAGCATTACTGGCCTTCAAAATCAGACAATAGGAAAATTAACAATGGCTGCCACAATGTCTCTTGTTCTCTTCAAAGTATCTGTCCAAACCTTCATGTGTATTGAAATTAAACAATACAAAACAGACTAAAACCCCTCTGAACAAAGAAAAAAGCATTAATGGATTTCACAGCGTGACAATACAGAATCAGCAATGGATAACATAATGTCTCTTTTTCTTCAGAGTAGCTGTTCATTTCATCATGCATAATACAATTGGTTCTCGTAAACTGTTTCGTAGAAGTTCTAGGCATGTATAAGCCTTTACGTGTATACCTATCCTTACTGTATTAGAGGGGAAAACAAAACAAAACAAAAGAGATTACTAGAAAACAAGAAACAAAAAAGACCAATAAATAATAATAGCAAAGAGCCCAAGACAATAACACTATAGGCCTTCAAAACAAGATTGTAGGAACATAACTAAGGTTGTTATTCTACATAGTGATCTTCAAGAGTTCCTCAGATCACCAGACACAAACATGCAAAATTGTTCCAAACCTATGAATGTTAACTGTTTTGTTCTAAGAACTTATAGAATTTGTAGCACAATCATCTTAGCTATCTTAAGTGTGTTTATACAAATTTAGATACTTTTTCTTTCCCTTTTTCTTTTCCCTTCCTTTTTTTTTTCTCCTCTTCCCTGAGATATTATTTTCCCTTTTGAGCAGATTCTTACCCTTTCTCTGTATTTATTGAGGATTTTGTATCTTATGTATTCTTACCATTTCCTACACTAGGGAGACAATGTGAGTTTGATTTATTTCACTCGTGAGTATGGTCTCAAGTTGCAGCCACTTACTTATAAATATCTCAATGCGATCATTCTTTATAACTGAGTAGTACTCCATTGTATAAAAATACCACATCTTTAGGGGAAGAATTAGATGATACATGGTGCCAGCTCCAGTAAATAAGGTAAATAAGGACATACCATAAAGTTTTTATTTGACAGAAATTGCCACAAATATTGTGAATCAATTCAGGATATCAAGAAGGCCAGAAAAAGGCACTCATGAAAGAGGACTCCTAGAACTGTTTCAGAAAATGGCGGGAACAAAATAAATGTATTCAAAGCAAGAGGCAGTATTTGAGGGGGCATAATAACCATGTGTCTTTTATTGTAATAATTTTTTAAACTTTTATTTAAATATTCACTGCTTTCATCACATCTCCTATAAACAGAAACCTATATATGGATGGGCATTGTTGAGTTAAAATCTGACCATATTTGGCTTGAAAAGATGAAAATTCTACCCACAGTTAAAGTTTTGCTTCTCTGCTGCCAAAACAAACATTACAGTACACTTACCGGCTTGCAACCAGCTTGAAATGTAGCCACTTTTCTGAAAGTTTGCTTTTCACAAATGAATGTAACTAGGCTTTTCTTTTAACTTAAAGATAAGTTTTTATATGTTGATCAAAAGCATTAAGAAACTATGAGAATTACTCCGGAGAATCAAGAGCTCTCAGAGAAGGTCTTGAAAAGCAAGCTTGGTTCGCATGTAGCTGGAATCATGGAGAAGCATCTTCTGGGATGAGTTCCAGAAGCACAATGTGCTCAGAGCCTGAACAGCTGCAGGTTCCGTTTGCACCCTGGTATTCCCACAACACCAAGGTCTTTCAGATAAAATCAGGTCCAGAACTTAGTATCATGGGTAAGACAAAGGAGGAAACTAACTCACAAAAGAGAAAACTAAGATATTGGTAGATAATATTATATTTCTTTTTTTAAATTTTAATTTCCCCTGAAAGCATTTGGGAAAAATATGTACTCCTTAGTAAATTTCTTAATTGACCTATAAAATGTCTTCTTCCTATGATTTAGACATCTACACAAATGTAATTTCTAGAATATGATATACACTAATATGACTTTTAAATATAGCCCCCTGAGTATAAATTCACATCAATTTAATGCCACTATTATCTATTTTATAAAAATATTAGCAAACACATGACAAGCTACTCTTCAGTTGTCAAAAATTTTACATGTACTTAATTTTTCTCCTTGATGCAAATATTTCATGTGGCTTCTCCATATAGAATCTTCAGAGTATGACTTTCAAGTGATATGTTTTAATGTCACAAATGTATTTAACCACTTCAGCATATTTCTTTGCTGCATCCAGGTGTGGTGGCACATGCCTGAAATCTCAGCTGTCAGGAGACAGGCAAGATGATCACTGTGAGTTCGAGGCCAGCTGGGATACAAAGTGAGGTCATTTGTATTAAGTGACTCAGTTAATTACTGAACTGCATAACTAGACCCTGTCTCAAAGAGACAAAAAAAAAAAAGACTTCTTTGCTACAAAATCAGGACTGTAAAATGAAATTAACTTTTAATTTTTATTGCCTGTGATCATAAACAATGAAAATTACATTTCCTCCTTAACTGATGTACTTTAACAATTATTAAGAATGTAAAACCATAAATAATACTATCAAAAGTATTATTAGTCTATTTTATGTATCACTTTAAAAATAAATCTAAAATGAATAGTACATAATTGATTAAGAAAATATGAATATTTCACAAATCTTGGTGACTAATTACTAAACATAACAGGAAAATATTTTGGCAATGTTCATCTTAGTAGGATAGGTAAAAAGTAGTACTCATAGTCTCTAGATTGAAAAAGACTTTTGCTTTTGCCGTTTTTGTACCCCCTGCTATGGAGGCTTTTACAGCACAACAGGTAAGTTCAGGACAAGCCTCCAATTCTTAGATATAAAATGGGAAGGGAGAAACTCTCAAAGGAGAAGTGAGAAAAGATCACAGATCAGTTATGAGGCAAATTAATTTGGCTAAAGAGTGCCATTGGAAGTTCAATGAAAATTGGTTTCATTACAACTACATTCACACACTCCATGGTAACCTCCAGTATGGAGCCTGCAGTTGTTACTCTCTTTGTCCTATTCAGAGAGATGAGAAAAACTACCTGTATTACTCTACCAAACAGCAACCCAGGGCCCCAACCACCACAGGGAATTCCCTAATCCTCTTATCTTAAAAATGCTATTTTGCTTAATTATCAAATACTGTGGATCAAGAGATTAAAAGTTTAATTTGGTAAATTCCAATTACCCAATACTTGATATAAGTTTATTTTTTATAGATATCAGTTCAGTTATTTTCTTTTAACTTTGTCTTACATTAAAGCAACCCATCAAAAATGAGCAGTTAACTAAATCACTCAAATAGAAACCCTTATGGAGCCCAAATCATGTGATCAACTCTGTATTAAGTCCTGATAGGGTCTAAAAATAATAAGAGACACAGACGTTATCCTGTAAGAGTTATAGTCTTTGATACATTGCCCATAGGAAAAACTTGACCAATATGGCAACATATAATTTAATTGCCACATACAAATCCAGGAAGATGTATTATGGAATATTAGTTATAAAATTAACTAAGAAACTTTATAGTAGGGAAAATATTTTGGAAAAAAATTAGCTTTGAATTTAGAAGTCCAAAAGGCCTTTATACTCTCCAACATTATAGACAAAAAAAAATGAGAATCTATAACTAGCTATCAGGAAAATGTAATCAAGGAAATACATGCATTGGAATGAATATAATCAAATGAGGATGCAGAGAACCTGAACTCTTCATACACAGATGGTATGAGTGTAACATGGTGCAGCCACTTTGCAAAACAGTCTAAAACTCCAAAAATATAAAAATCAGACTTAGTATATGACCCAATAATTCCACTGTCAAATATATACCTAAAAGAAACAAAAACATATGTCCACACAAAACTTATATACAAATGTTCATACCAGTAATATTCTTTGCACCAAAAAGTAAAAACAACCCAAATCACCATTAATGCATGGGTTAAATTATTTAGAAGGAAAATTATCCAGCAATAAAAAGCAAAATATTACTGATATATAAAGCAACATGGATAAACCTTGTAAACATTATGCTAAGTAAAAGATGCCAGCCACAAAAGATTATACATTGTGTCAATGTGTTTATATTAAATTCCTAGGATAGGAAAATCAATGAAGACAGAGAGTAGATCAGTATTTACCTAGATTTAGTGAGAAGAGATTGGAAAATGATAGCTAGTGGGTAAAGTGCTTCATTTTAGGATAACAAAACAAAACTTGATTATGGTGGAACAGCTCTCAAATTTTCATTTAAGTTATTCTTATAAATCATACAAATTATATGCACTTCTGTTCATTCTTCTAGTTTGATGTTTCCAGAGGTATTTCCAAGCTATTTAGGCAGAAACTACAGCCCTGTGGGTGGTTGTGATTCCAGGTCAGTCCACTCCCGATGGAGAGGCCCGTGCCACTCCCATCCACTTGGAATGTTTGCCACCTGTGTCCCTCACTTTCCTTTGTTGTTGAAGACATAGCAATGACTTGACTATTAAACTATAAATGTTTTTATAAGTAATTCTTGCTTTCTCATGCTTTCAATCAAAAAAGTCAGTAGGGAATAATCCAAAAAGAATTGGCTTACAATTCAGATTTTTATTTATTTTTTAATCATATATGTGCTCTTAACACATAAATAAAATTAAATCTGTTTCAGATAGAATATCTGCACTCTCATAGAATAATACTCTTAAAGATGAAAGAGAACTATCTGAGGATTTTCTTGTAGTCAGAGGAAACTAACTACAGAATTTTAGAATTACTATAAAATGTGTAATTCACATGAAAATAACAAAAAGTTACTGATTTTATTATTGAGGTGTTACCAGAGCTATAACTGACACCTCACTTGTGCCAAAAATAAAACTGAGCACATCATACAAGAAAACACATCATAAATATTTTAATAAAATGTTCCTTTCAAATATTCTGGACCTCTTGCTGGCTCGGTTCTGGACCACCTCTTAAGAGACTTGGGTTTGTATTGTGGATTTAATATTTACTAACCATAAAAACTCTGCCAAACCTACAAACTTCTCTGAGTCTCAGTTTCTTTGTCTTTGATATAAGAGAAATTACCTGTCTCACATGATAGTTTCAGGAACAAATATAAAAGTACTTGGAAAAAAATATAAAAGGTGTATATAATATTAATTATTGTAAGCTAGAGGATAAAACTGGTCCTTACTAATTAGGAGACCATCTCTTCCCCTATTGGTCATCTTATTATGTGCAAGCAATGAGCCTCTAAGAACACTAAACTTCATTGGATATTTTTCTGGAATCACAGAGTTAAGCACATTCCTGGACATTTTGTTTCATTCTTATGTCATTGCCATTTTATAATGAAAAATCCCAGGATGAGAAAGTTTGATCAAAAATCAAAATTATACAAATAAGTTCTAGAACAAATTTCAACATTTTTTTTCAATTGTACCATACTTTTGGGGCTATTTCTTCTTTTCTTGATCTCCTACAAGACCATCATCCCTTTAAGGTACACAGGTCCACTCATCCCTAGATCCCGAAATGGAAGAGAATGATTTGTAGGCTGCTGTCAAGCGAGGATAGCAGTAAATCCTACTTTGTCTAGGTCAATCCCTGGGTCGTCTGGTTGTCCTGGTGTAATTGTCAACAATGTCCCTCTTTTACTTTCAAAATATTTTAAGTTGGACCTGAAATGCTTACACTAGATTTACACCATTAAAGGAGCTAGCTATATACTCCACAACTCTCATAGTATATATCAAAACTATAGATTTATAAATGTGCTGCAGATTTTTGTTTTTAAAAGTATATGCAGTTAAGCTAAAAGGGAATATACATGTCTGGAGATGATAAAAGTCAGACAAGTAATTATATTGAAGAAACAGGAAAGACAAGCAAAATAAAGCTGTAAATGAAGAATTGTGAGACAGGATGTGTTCACATACTCAAAGAAAATATCCTGGTTCATAATAAGATATGTTACAAAGTGCAAAAATGTCTCTGCAAATGTTGAATATTGACTCTTCCAAGAGGCAAGTAGAGTGAATGAGAATGCCTTTTCCATTCCCCCAGAAGGACATTTTAGTAAGGTTGATTATTTTGGCCTTTGTGTTTTCCTACGTGCTGGCCAGCAAGCAACTTGCCCCTTAGAATGAGCATGTGCCTCACACAGCAAACAATTTTGCTTTTCATCTACTTCATGACTTCAAAATAACAGTAAAAATCCATCTTCCATTATGCTTAATATTTTCAACCTTGATATTTTATTTTATTCTTGTTAGAGTATCTAATTTGAAATTTGTTTTTGCCATTTAAAATCAAAGTCTTATGTGCACTGTGTGAAGGCCTGTAGCAACTGTAATTCTCATGCACTGCTGATGAGAGTATAGGCTGGAATAATTACTTTATAAAATTGGAAGTGTCTATTATAATTGAACACATGTTTACCTTTTAGCTTAGCAAATCATCACTTACATATAAACCATCAAAAAGTTGCATATATCTGTAGCAAAGAACAGATTCGGCAATGTTCATAGCAGTATTCATGCAGTCTCTAACAGGAAAAATGAATAAATCCTAATTTGCTCATGCAGTTCAACACTGTACAGAATAAAACAAGATGAAATAAAAGAATTACTCATAATTCAACATGGATGTCATAGTCACAATTAATGAGATGTACTAGACAGACAATAGTGTGATTCCCTTTATATAAAATTTAAAACAGGCACATTTAGTGTATTGTGAGGAAAGTTCTGGATAAAAACAGTAGCTATTTTTGGGAAGGAAGATGTGGGTGGTGATAAGGAATAGATAAAAAAGAGGCTTCTCAG
This sequence comes from Hydrochoerus hydrochaeris, assembly GCA_004027455.1. Lineage (NCBI taxonomy): Eukaryota > Metazoa > Chordata > Mammalia > Rodentia > Hydrochaeridae > Hydrochoerus > Hydrochoerus hydrochaeris. The sequence continues at coordinate 74,526 of PVLA01007666.1, read as the reverse complement.
GCCTGGTAATGTTCTATTTCTTGTTCTAGAAATATGTTTCCCATGTAATAACTCACTGGTTATTTTTCTATGTATATACATGACATGTATCTTGTCATTATCTATGTACAAATACTATACCTTAACAAGAATATGTGTTGACTTTACATTCTTAAAAGATCCATGGATTGCTGGTGAAAAAAATGTATGAGAAAAGAGTGGAAACAGAGTCAAACATGTAGCCAAGGGGGTTATTCCAGGGAGATCTAAACTTAGACCAGGGAAAGGAAGTAAAAATGAAAAGTAAAAATGACTTCTGAGTTTTTAATTTAATCAACTGTGTGATAAGAATGACCAGAGAGTTTGATTCTGGAATAGAAACCTAAGGTTTGGGGCACATGAAAATCAATACGTCAAATATATCAGCGGGATATATTTATCTGAAGTTTGGAAACAGACAAACAATGATGAATTTAATAGGAATAATGTATTCAGTCACCCTCTTAAGTTCAAGTCATCAATTGCATCATATTAACAGTGTGACCTAACCAAAACAGAGAAGGCTTAGAAATTTTTATTTGTAGTGGCATTAATTTGTATAAGAAATAAGATAAAACAGCCAAAAAATCATTCTGGACAACCATATAAATAAGTTGGTGTGGTATTAATAATTGTCTTGTACTGCTCAGACCCCAAACCAAGTGTCACACTCTTGAGTGCAACTCTTAGTTATTGGAATATGCCCAAAGAAAAAGAAAGCTATAAAATTAAGAAGAATAAAAGATGAAGAATAACAGTAAAAAAAAAAAAATGGAGTTGTTTAGCAAGAATAGAGATTTGGTGAGGAGAACCCCTGCTGTTAAAAAACAACATTTGAACAATTCAAGAGGTGACCTTTAATATTTTTTCTTAAAAAGTAAAGAAGACAGAACTTAGATGATATAGAGAGAGACAAAAACAGATAAATAGAATTTCAGATACATAGACAGAATCTCAGATACATAGACAGATCCTGGCACAAAACAATGAAGAATTTTCCCAAAAGTAATATATGAGTTGCTTGCTAAAGTAATTTTTATTGCTAAAATATCCTAGCAGATCCTCTGTGGCCATTTATGAAGATTTTTGGAAGGGTGAGTGATTGGCCTAGAACCTTCAAGTTCTCCCCACTGGTAAGATTTCATGAATTAGAAAGACTATAATTGGGAAAGTAACATTTTGGAAAAAAACAAGAAAGCAAGAAAGTGAGAGGGGGGAAGAGAAGGAAAGAAGAGGAAAATGGAAAATTTCTATCTGGAAGATACATATTAGGAACTAGGAAAGAAGAATTTTTTCAAATGGGAACAAGAACAGTAAGTTAGAAGAGGAGGGAAGGAAGGAAAAAGGAATTTAATGAAAAAATGAATTGAAGAAAAAAGAGGAAATAGAGTTTTTGCAAATAGGGTGATGAAGAAAGGTATGAGGGAGGGACAAAAAAAGAATTAAATTATGTTAGGTACATGTATAAATTTCCCATGATAAATGTCAGCACTATAAACTGAAAATATGTACTAATATGAAAAATTATTTTTTTAAAAAAGTACTTTTTCTGATGTGGAAACAACAAGCAAGAAAACAATAAAAAAATCAGAACATGGCAAAAATGTGGGCTTCTGGAAGAAGACAAGATGGCTGGTCAGTGAGCAACAAAATACAAAGCCTCCCGGGAGAAACAACTCATATACCAGAATAAAACACCCTGGAGAGACCCAGACAGAGGGAGATGGATCTTCTTGACACAGAAAGAAATTAAAACGTAAAAAAGCTCCTCAAGTACTTCAGGACTACAATTGAAACAGCTAAAAATTACTGGACACAGTGTTTTCACAGTGACCCATCAAGTTTGAATCTGCGCCAGCAGGCAGAGTAGCCCAAACTCGTTCCCACCCCCACTCACAGGAAGCGCAGCAGCGCTGAAGTCAGGGGTTGGTGAGCCCAACAGAGAATGGAGCCAGTGAAGGGACCTTCATTAATCCATGGTCAGTGCTGGGAATGAGACCCCCCCCCATGGAAAGGGCACAACCAAATGGGCGAAATGTTGGAATCTGGCAGGAGGAGCCTGAACTGGAAGAGACAGTGACTTCAGTTGGTTGCTCCCTCCCCAGAGCAGATTTGTGGGATTTGCTTGGACTGGGCTGTGCCCCTGGCTGGGACCCAATGAGCTGTCCTGAATTGATTCCCTGTGTCTAGCATGCACTAACCAGGGGAAGGCACCTGAAGTTTGGTGGGGAGGAGCAGGCATACGCGGCTGCTGCTTACACCTCAGTAACAAGAGCGTCCAGGAGAGAGGGGAGGTCCCTCACCAGCATGCTTTGGAGGAAACGTGGCCAACAGGGAAGGGGGCTGGGACCTGCACTGTAACCTGTGTGGAGGAAGCAAGGGCCATGACAGGAGAGAGAAGCAGGAGGAGGCCCGCAGCCCAGAACCCTGACAGCTCTGATCCAGGAGAAGGAAAAACAAGGGAGACTGAGGGCAGCAAATAAGCAACATCAGACATGGCTTCAATGGACATTAAGAGATATCTTTGGGACCTTGTAGACGAGCTCAAAACTGAAATATTAAATCAGGTAAAGCAGGATATGAGTAAAGCAATAAAAGAAATGCTCTCAGGATGATACAGATGGAAGAAGGGAGTAACACAAAAAAAGGAGAGAAACATTCAATAAAGAATATAAAGAAAATATAGAATACATGAAGCAGATTCAAAGAGACTACCAGGAAATTAAAAACTCCATTGAAAGCTGACAAAACTCCTTAAAAGATACTAAGGATAGACTATCTAAACTTGAAGACAAGTTTGCAATGTGTGATCATGAAAGGAAAGATCTCTTAAAAATAACAAGGAAACAGGCAGTAACCATACAAAAGCTAGAAGATGACAAGAGAATCTACAATTTAAGAATAAGAAACGTGAACGAAGAAGCAGGACTACATACAGGTGAGTTACAAAGGCTATTCACAGAAATAATTAAGGAAAACTTCCCAAGCATGGGAAAAGAAAATGACATTCAGTTGTGTGATGCATACAGAACTCCAGCCACCTACAACCAAAACAGAGCTATACCTAGACATATAATAATCAAGATATCAGAAATTCAATATAAAAACAGAACATTAAAATCCATCAGAGAAAAGAAACAGATTACCTGTAAAGGTGAGCCCATGAGAATCACAGCTGACTTCTCGACACAGACCATAAGATCAAGAAGAGCTTGGAGCAAAGTCTTCCAAGTCCTGAAGGAAGGTGGCCTCCAGCCCAGATTGATGTACCCTGCAAAACTGTCACTAGAAATTAATGGAGAAACAAGATGCTTCCATGACAAAGAGGAACTGGGGGAGTCTGTGACCACCAATCCAACCCTTCAGAGAATACTGAAGGACATTCTAGAGAGAGAAAAAAAAAAACAGGATTTTAGCAACAGTGGCAGAAAGGTCTCAGTGAGTGGGGGCAGGAAGTAGAATGAAGAAGAAAACTAGAAAAAGACAGAAAAATATCATAGCAGAAATGAGGCAGATAAGGATAACTAGAAACTATAATACAAATGGCCTTGATAGTTATATTTTAATAGTGCGCCGGGATTTAAAACCCACATTACTCATACTATTCTTAATATGTATTAAGATGTATTATATTCTGTTCCATTCTACCTCTACTAGATTTGAGGGTACAGAGAGTAATCCCAAAAATAACAGAATATAGTACAGTAGTCATCCTTAATTTCCTATTAACTTAATCTAAAGCTCTGTAAAACCTACACTGTTTTACCATGACTGATCGTAATCGAATCTGGTTTGTTGGATTGCTGTTTTGTATTGATAGATTTTATTCAATCCTGTTATGATTGATAGTATCAAGTCTGAGAGTATAGGCAACTGCACTTAAGATGACAAGATTCACTAGAATATCCACTCTGGTTTGATTATTACCTGCCTTTGAAGTTTTACACTGTCTATAATGTTTTATTTTTACTAATATTGTTATTTACTGCTACACTCAATTATACTGCTATATTCAATTATGCCTGATGATATAGACATTCTATTGAAGATAATAAGAAGGAACACAGTAATCATTGTAGATCACCTTGTACTGTGGTTTTATATGACTTTTTGGTTTCATGTTTTTATAGGAACTTTTTTTGTTTTGTCTTGCTAAGTTTTGTTTTTCCCTCTAATATAGAAAGGATAGAAATACATGCAGAGATTCATGCATACATAGCTGTTTACACTCTCACTGTTTGACTACTTTATATGCTTTAATTTTGTAACTTGAACAACTATTTTTACTAGGACAATATGTAATTTATTAACTAGTGATTTCTTATTGTTTATTTTTTCTTTAGAATTCTGTATTGTCTCTACCCTTTACATGCATTTGCTTCTCTTTAAAAAAAAAATGAGCTTCTTACATGAGTTTTAATAACCTAAAAACATATCCCGATACCTAAAAGGAACTATTGAATTTTATTATTCTCCTAAAAAGTAGCACAATTATAATGGACAGTCAACATCATGCAGTTAAAAGTAATTTAAACCAATCAGTCATTCAATTATTATCTCCCATTTCTTCTGTGATGCTATTTTATAAATGCAAAAGATTTGCAATACAAATATGGTGAAATTGGAAAGGCTTTTCCAAAGTGATAAAATAATAACTCTATTTTTGCCCCAACCATTTAGCTATTTGTGCTCTACTCCTTCAGAAAATATTTTGCTTTCATAGAAAAAAGTCTTCAGAACAAAGTAATTTGAGTAGCATGCCCTTTACAAAAGCATTCTGCAAATTCTACTATTTCCAAATAAAGTAGTATGCAGTTTTCCAGTACCACAGTATTTTACTATCTAAGTTTATTTTGAGTGACTTGTTTAGCCATGAGTTTCCAAAATAATTTTAAAAAGGGAAAAAATATATTTTTAGTGAAATGTGTGGTTACATAAATGAACATAGACTGACAATAAGTGGCAATCCGAATTTTACATACATTCACTGTTATTGAGGGGGGTCACTCTATTTGAAAAATATTATTTTCCAAAAGTGAGAGGGTGACATAAATACAGGTACTATAGAAATCAGTACATCAATGAAAAATGTATTTATTTTGAGGTTAGCATGATGAGCATGGTTTAAATGTTTCAAATCTCTTTCATTTTCTCTTGAGAAAAAACAAGCACCTACTAAAAATACGAAATAAGATGCTTACCCCACTTACTATTTAACAAGAGAAGCATTGCCTCATTTAGATGTTCAAGAACAGCAATAGTCCTAGTTATACAACATTAAATGGAATAACTTCTTTACCTTCCACCCTTAGATCAAGGTTTTAGGATGTTCCAAAGAAGAAATTAAGAACTTAATATGCAGTTGGCAGACAACGAAGGCTTCAGTGGCCCAGAAAGAGCAGACAAAGGCATGTAAACTTCCTGGTTTAACTGACATCTCTATGTACTGTAGAAAACCCTACAGTTTTGTGTCACTATGGAACTGAAACAAATATTTTTTATTGAATTCTCTGAACAAATTTCTTCCCAGATATTTATTGATAGGAAAATATAACCTAAAATGTCTCCTTCCCAGCCTCATGGCAGCATCCCAGGCTGCCACTTGCTTTGTACAACTGCCTTGCTTTTACTTTCTGTTGACAGATGATTTTCTCAAGCCCTGGAGGTTGCCTGATAGATTCCAAAAGAGTAATTCACAAGATCCAGGTGAAAGGCATTCTGTACTTTTGTCCTTATTTTTCTACTGGAAATAGCAATGAGGCAAAACTTGTTTTTAAACATCTTCCCATCCTTTTTCCCCCCCTCTTGGCTAATGTAGATTAGCTATGTTATTTTTAAAAATTGGCATTAACTCCAAATGAAAGGAGAATAATAACATTTGCAAAAATAAAAATTAATATAGAACAGAGAGACTTCGAACTGAGCTACAATAATTTTTTTGTCCAAAATCAAATCCCAGCTTAAGAAAATAACCTCTAGATATGTTGTTTTAGCAATTAGTGATCGCATTGTACATATTTCACAGGGTATTTAGAAAACACTTAACACTGCAGCTGTGCAGAAATTATACTTCCAGTTGAAAATAGGGAAAGTTTTACATATTATGGAAATTCTTCAAAAAAACTAACACTAGAAATTCCATTTGATCCAACTATTCTCCTACTAGGTACCTTCCTGAAAGAGTTAAAGACATCATATTACAGCTATACGTGCACATTCATGCTTATAGCAGTACAACTCATAGTAGTTAAAACTTAGAACTAGCCAATATGTCCATCACCAGATGAATGGATAATGAAACTGTGGTATTTACACACAATGGAGTACTAATCTGCCATAAAGAAAGATAAACTTGGGTCATTTGTAGAAAAATGGATGCAAAAAAATAGACAAATCAAGGTGTATCATGAACAGGTACAAATTCCCTATGATGAATGTGATCATTGTACATATCTAAAGGATGCCAATAAACTTAATTAAACAAAAAAAGGATGCATCTTGAGACCATACTGTTAAATGCAATGAGATACACGGCTTAAAAATCTCATGGTTTCTCTTATAAGAGAAACTCAAAATATAAAAAAAGAGCAAAATAGAAATGAGATAATAAGAAGTAGAGAAATCTTTATCAAGTGAGAAAGTATCAAGAGATCGAAGGAGAGATGAGGAAAAGAAAGAAAAGGGGAAGAAAAAAAGAATTGAGATGTGTTATACATATGCACCAACTCCACATAAGAACTATAAACATTATGTCCTACAAACTTGTACTAATACAAATTAAATAAATAAAGGGTTTAACTTGAAAGTTAATGCCCACCAAAAGCTAATGATTGCCTACATTATATTCTGGAAAGACAACGTATCTATAGAGCTGTCTTATTTTTATATATAGTATCCCAGAAATTATCAGGATACTCAAAAGATTAAACATAAACATTATTTATGGAAAACAGGATAAAATAAAATTAAAATTAATTTTTATATATTATTTTGAATCAGAGTGGAATGACTTACACTATCAGCTCTAATCATGAATACTAACATTGAAGAATGTACCTTTCTCCCATCTTATTTTTAATAACCAAGCACTTCCAAACCCAAAGTGATTCTGGAAATTCTTGTATATGAAGAGAGAATTTTGGCTAGAGGAGGTGCTATTTGAAACAGCCAGAAGATTAAGCTGGCATCAATTACAAACAAACTACTGTGCTTTAATGTTAAACTAGACATTCCTGGTTCACTGGTGCAAGGCTTATTTTCCACAGAATGAGGATAAAAAGAGAAGGCAAGTAAAAAAATGAAGAAATTTTTATTAAATACCATACAACCATCTGGCACCATTTCACACACTTGATTATTGAATAATTTTTAATAACAGACTTTTTCCTATGCATTTCTTTAAACTTTAGGGGACAGGGAGTTGTCCTGTGCATGATCTGGAGGAGGAGAGTTCTGCAGCTGGATGGTAAAGGTTAAGTGAGGAGGGGATGATATGAAGTAGACTCAGTGATAAATAAGAAGGAAAGAGGAACTATGTAAGAAATCGTCTAAGCAAAGCCCAATATGCCGCAGAGAGAATGGCTCACAGGGGTACAGCAGGAGTCTCTAAATTTTTCAAGCTTTGTCCTTGCTGACCACAAGTCCAGGAAGGTCCTAGATTTAAAGGACCTAGCAACCAACTGCCTGGTTCTGCCTCAATAATGGATTTCTTAATAGATTTCTCAGTTAAGGTCACCTGAAACTTGGAAGAGCTGCTCTGTTGCTGAGGTCTGAAAAACCAAGCCAAAACAAAACAATGGGATCTTATGAATCAAGAAATCCCAAATTCATGGATTTCCAGATATAATCATCTAAATAGCCCTAGCCTTTGTTAGGAAAGTGTAGGAGGTCTGATAAAGTAGATAAGTTTGGCAGTTACTTCTTTTTGATGTCCCCATGGAATATACTGCACCCTCAGTTAATTACCAACACTGCTTTGAAATGCTATAATTAGTCAATAATTGGTTAGTCTGAAAATTTTATAAGCCAGACAAATATTATCACATTTAACTTTTAAAAGTCCTGGAGTGTCTGACAAGTTGGTGTTCTAATCTTGAGATTTATCTTAAGATGAATTTGTAAATATGTAGATGGAAAACAATCTTTCCATCTACATATTTCCTGTTCATGTGGCACTGTTTCAATAGTGTGCTCAGTGGTTCTCAGCCCCAAGGAAGGAGGTGAAAAGTGATTTGGACCCCCAGGAGACATGTGGCAATGTTTGGAAACATTTTTGTTTGTCACAACTAAAGAGTGCTTTAGTGGGTGAAGCCAGGGATGTTGCTAAACATCCTACAATGCACTGGACAGCTCCTCCCAACAAAAAATGATCTCAAAGTGTTACAAAATGTCAGTAGCCTTGAGGTTAAGAAACTCTGCTCCATCTCAAATGTGATTATTGTACATCAATAAATATTATTAAGCATAGGGTAAGATTGTGAAGTTGCCATTTTGAATAAGAATCAATTTGCACAAACATGATTTGAGACACAGATCATAACTAAAATGGTATGTAAGGTATACAGGGGAAAAGTGACCTACTTGTTATTTGAGAAAAGGCTGGATAGAAAAAGTAGATATTTTTATTCATAAGATACAATCTTTGATAAACTAGAAAAAATCATCTTTCTTAGACATTGTGATGAGAAATCAAGGAACAAAATGGTTATTAAGTATTTTACTCATAAATTCTAATATATTACTAAGTTGCTATTCATTAGACATTAATAGCCTATCCAAAAATCAGTTCTGTCAGAAGTTATGATATATAACAGCCACAAGATGAATGTACAAACTTTTATTTATTGTGAAATTTTTTAGTTTCCTCAGTTATAGGACTTTTTTTTTTTTTTTACTAAATTAACCTCAGAAGTAAAAGGTATTATGGTGTGTTTAGATGTTTGTTCTAGTCCACTTCTATTTTTCCTTTTGTGAAAAATCTTCCATCAAGTTAGTAAGAAGAACATACCATTTGCTGTGGGAATCACTCTGGGGTTGGTTTCTTGAGAACAATAGCTGCCATTGTCTAAACGTTTACCAATAGGATAAGCAAAATCATTTCTATGATTCCACTAAAAAAAAACTTCATCAAAATGGTGAAAAGGGAAAGAGTTTCATCAGAAGAGAGCTTTCTACAGATCCACTCTATGGAGAGGCAAATGAGAACTTGTATATAAATGAAGAGAATCCTTAAATCCTAGTCTACATAAATCAAGTCTAGATGGGTTGCATTTAGTTTACCTTTTAGAGACACTTTTTCATAAATATCAACTTCATAATGAATTTAGAATTTTAACTGTCCTATAAACACTGTGTTAATTTCACATTCTTGTTGGCCAGAAAAATGAGTCAACTACCTTGGAAAATGAGAGTATTCTTTGTGATAATTCTTGCAAATGTCCTAATAATCCCATGAGAAATATAAATGTGAATAAAGGACAAAGAATTAGAAGGCAAGAACCCCTAAGGCCAGATTCTCAGGGCCCATTCTTGAGCTATGAAAATGACTTTCTTCTTTGGATAAAACCTCTTACAATTTGGCATTACAGTTTTGAGGAAAATTATTTTTTACAAAATGTTATTTGGCTGTACCCTATCTTTTCCATTTCCTGGTCAACATTAGGGACTCACTAATGGATTCTTGTCCTGTACTCACATCAATTTCCAATCCTCAGTGTTAGCCTGAGGCAGAGAAAAGAGGAGGCAGAGTGAGTATCAGTTCTTACAAGAGTTTGCAGGGCTGGAGTAAGGCTCCTCAAAAGACTGCATATGCTCTGAATCAGATTTTTAATATAGGACACAGAAATTTACAATATTGGCCTATAATGGCTGTCCAGAGAGTCAAATGTAGAAGAGTGCAAAAGATCCATCCTCATTCTGGAGTTCTGAAGGATCCAGACAAAGACATGGAGCCCAGGGCAATGTCTCATAGGAGTCAGCATGAGGGGTCTGTGCTGGGAAGTTGAAGGGTCAGCACCAGAAGCTAAAGAGTCCCACTGGCAGGCCGAAAGGCTGGTGGTGCTAGAAGCTGTAAAGTCTGTGCCAAGAACCAGGAAAAGACACCCAAGGTTTTAGTGAAGACCAGAGCTCCTCCAGAGATATCAGCTGAAGCTCCTCCAAGAAAAATCAGCCTTAAAGAAACCCCAGGAAACCAGAAGTCCTTCCCTCCCATTCTCCTTTTGTAGAGCTCCCACAAAATCCCTCCTTAAAGTGGGTCTTCACACCCAGAACCATGCTGACTTACTTCAGTGGGGCATTCCCACTTAAGTTGACCATTAATCAATTAACCACCACCAGGAGGTACTAAAATATCCCTTAGTAGAATGCCTAAATAACCACTTTGAATTTAATTGAAAACAAATAAAGTTGAGGAAGTAACAAAAAAACGGCAGGGACAAGCCAGACCATGTGTGGGGGAGAGAGTCACCTGGCCCTGGTAACATGCACAGTAGCAACAGATAAATGTTTGATTTAATTATTAGTAATATTGGGTTTGCATTGCAAAGAACTTTTCTCATTCAGCTCCTGTTTTCTTTTATAATTTTTATTATTTCAAAAATGGTCTTTTTCCTGTGAGAGAAAACTAATTCTTCAATCCCAGTTCCTACAAGGGGATGCGATGTGTGAAGCTGACATAAGGCAACACTTTACATTTGCCTACTCTATCTCGGTCTGCAAGCAAATCAAAGACAATCCTTTAAGTCTGGGACTATTATTTTGCTTTTTGTAAATTTTTGCTAAGTCGTTTTTCTCCCCAAACACATCTAAGCTCAACACACCATCAGCCCTTTCTGAACATGCAAACTCCTCCCTTCGAGTTATTGGTCAGCAGGCTGATTCAGGGTTGCATCTCGGCTCTATGCGAGGGTTCTGTTTATGTAGTTTCGACACAGTAATTACAGATGTGTCTGCATCTTAGAGGTTCCTGAGCTCTTTTAACAGAATTTGACTCAAGGAAAATGAAGAGTTGTAGTCCAGAGGTGGGGGGCAGTCCTCCTTTCGGAGTAAGAAGTTGCAATCTCCTGCTAGCTGAGGAGGCCATGCTCTTGTGGGGTTTCCTGGCAATCTTACAACAGTGTTGATTGGAAGCTTACTTTAGGGACCTTGGAACAGCTAGTTCTTTCTTTCTTTCTTTTTGAGGGGATTCCTCATTTTCTTGATATACCTTTTGCCATATTTTTCTTTTTTAAAAAATTTTCAAGATTTTATTAGTACATATCTGCAATACATAATAATTACAATCATCATGAGGAGTTGGTAGCTGTACATAATACGTCTTAATTCTTTTTTATTTTCCCCTCTCCTTTCTTCCCTCCCCCCTGCACCCCTATCTCTTGATTCCCCCCTTCCCATTTGCAAAAGATCTCCCTGTTCCTATAATCTACTTTGATTTTGCTCTTTCAATTGTTTATGCTCTGACTCTCCCCTACAAGAGAAGCTATGGATAGATATTTAAGCTTGTGTGTGGGTTTGCATGCATTAGCATTTAATTCTCACGCCATAACTCCGGGAAGCAGGTGCCCCAGCTGGGCCTGAGCTGCCCCCTTGTCCTTGTGATTCCGAACCTCACAGTAGGAGCCACCTGGGGCGTCGTCCCTGGGGCCCCCTGTCAGTTCTTGGGCACCGCCATCTGCTCCCCCTCGCCTGGGTTTGCAGCCCCAGCCCCAGGCCCGGGGGTGGCGCGCAGCGGGAGGGGCGGGCCGGCTCCCTGGCGGGCGGCGGGGCGGGGCCGGACCGGGTGCGCAGGCCGGGCGGGCGGGGCAGAGGGACCCGGGAGGCCGAGGGACCGGGGAGGCCGAGGCACCGAGCGCCGCGATGGGGCTGGAGACCGAGAAGGCGGACGTGCAGCTCTTCATGGACGACGACGCCTACAGCCACCACAGCGGCGCCGACTACCCGGAGAAGTTCGCGGACTCGGGCGGGGACCGGGACCCGCACCGGCTCAACTCGCATCTGAAGGTGCAGCTCGGGGGTGGGGGTCCTGAGCCCGGGCGGGGTGTCCTCCTGCTGCGCCCCAGCCCCCTCCGCGCCCCGCGCCCCTCACCTCGTGCCACCCGGCTCCCTCTGCCTGGCAAATTCCTGCGCACCCACTGTGCCCCGGAGGGAAGCTGGGGACCCCAGCCTCGGCCTTCCCCCGGCCTCCGCCGCCCCAAGCTCGCGGCCCCGGGGCCCCGGGGTGGTGACAGGTCGGGTCTCTGCCTCCTGTCTCGGCAGCTGGGCTTTGAGGATGTGATCGCAGAGCCCGTGACCACGCACTCCTTTGACAAAGTGTGGGTCTGCAGCCATGCGCTCTTCGAAATCAGCAAATACGTGATCTACAAGTTCCTGACGGTGTTCCTGGCCATCCCCTTGGCCTTCGCCGCGGGAATTCTCTTCGCCACTCTGAGTTGCCTGCACATCTGGTGAGAAGGGGCCCGCGGGGTGGACCAGCTCTCAGGCCAGCGGGGAGGGGATGGTTTGTTTGCCACCTTCTCCCCACCCTATCCGCACCCCAGCTCCTCCTTTCTCCCAGGTCAGTTTGTAGCGGAAAGAACACGACTCTGTTCTCAGGCAGGGACAAAAACTGCAAGTCAGGCCTGGAAAGGACGGTGCACCCTTTAGAATAATAATAGTTTGGGCTGGGAGTTGAAACCGAAGGAAGAAGGCGCCTCTTTCCTGAGTGCGATTTCCCTTCTCGGTCACACCGCCGGGCTGAGTGTGGAGGTGGGGATCTGGAGGCTGGCTTCCTGCCGCAGGCTGCGGTCTCCCTGGGCCCTGCTAGGACTTGTCCCTGTGGTGATGGGCAAGGTTCTTTCTTTTATTTTCTTTTACTTAGTCACGCGTGTGCTTGGGGCAAAACAAAAGTGATCTTGGAGGAGAATGCCCCTGAAAATAGAGCTGCACAGCGATGTGGGTTCTGGCTAAGCAGTGCAGAGGAGGGGCAGCTCCAGTCCTGCTTGGCAGGTGGAAGGGATGGGACCCCAGGAGAAGGGAGGTGCATACATTGAAGGGGAAGCCCCCCCCATCCACCATCGATGAAGGGAAAGTGAAATAAGAATCAAGTTACTTTTTCATCCGTGAGGTACAAATGGGAGTGGCATTCACTCAGAGGAAAAGAAATTTGGAAATCCGCTGAAGATGAAAAGGATGTTTTTAACTGACTTTAGTCATATGCCGAATGCATCGTAAAAATTGAAAAATAATTTTTAAGCATTAAAAATGTTAAGGAAAGCATTCTATTCCACCAAGAATTTTGGATGTTGGGTTAAAGAATACCCTTTATTCTGAAAAGAAGAATCAGCCCTATTTCGTGCCAGTTGTCAAACAGGTGCATCAGGGTGGTCCCGGTGAAAAATGCAATGCAGATGCCAACTTAAACCCCTGAGAGGACCTTACCCTTCCCCCAAGAGATGCTCATTCATTACTGTTACCAACTGATTCTTTATTTCTTTTTTAAAAGCAAAACCGAAAAAAAAAGGATAGAAATAATACAGAATTTCAAAAAAAAAAAGTAAGAAGTCAACACTATTATCGTAGAAGTAGTTGTTCAGGTTACAAGATCTATGCATAAAAAATAATCACACACCAAACAATGACAGCAAAACTGTCATTTTATTGTGTTGTCTCCCTAGTGTGAAAAATAAATAATAATAATAAAAAACTAAAAGTAATAAGATCCAAATGTTCAACAGATATTGTAATAATGAAAGGGAAAAAAAGGGCTCAAAAGGAAAGAACAACTGGGATGAGGAAAAGAGAAATGGAAGAAAGGAAAAGGTTGTATGTAGGTAGGTATACACATATGCCTTCACTCTTTTATCAACTAGTTATTAGTCCCACAAACTCAGTCTAATGAATGCATAGTTTTGTGCTGGCTCCTGGGCACCGGGTGCTCCCTGAGCTGACTCACAGCGTAAGTCCAGGTGTGAGTGCTGGGAAGACAACATTTAACTCACAGGAAAGAAGGGAGAGCAGGGAAGACTGTGAAAGAGAAGTCTACAAAAGGTTTTTAAAAATAAAATTACACAAGATTAATAAAGATAAGCAAAGGTCTATGATGTTATCACTGAAAGTCATAAACAGTTATGCTGCAAGTGCCAAAAAATTGTCAAAGAATTGGAAATCCTTGCCTTTATACATGTGCAGATCCACAGAGGCTAGATGTATATACAATAGTCTCATGTTCTGATATTCCCAAGCATATGGATTTTTTAGAGATCCCTGAATCAGCACATAAAATTTAGAAATCCTAATTAGCTAAACTTCTTAACACTATGTAACACCATGTAACACTATGTAAGTTGTGTAATTTACAAAATGTGAAAAATAAGTGACACATAATATATTGTGAAAATCTGGCTGTGCGACTATTTAGTAATATAGAGTGCCATATTTATAATCAACAAAGCTAGACTTTCCCAAAGCATTTTTGGAAGAATTGGAAAAAGGAATGTTTCTGCTAAATGGTGGAAAGATATAAGTAATACTACAATTAACCAAATGGTGTCTTGCTCCACCTTAGAATGTTTTTCATGTAGTTCTTCCATTAGTGAATCATCAACCCACTTCCTTTTTAGGCATATAAAATGTATTACTTAACTTCAGCTTGTTTTTCAAATTACTTTCATGTGAAACATCAGTGTTTAACTGTAATATGTTCGTCATCAGGCAACTGTGATTGTAAGTACAAAAGTAATTTCAAACAATAATGCTTAAATGTTATTTTGTACCTTTATAAAAATAAACCTATCATTAATGGATTAAATTCCCATGGCACATTAGACCAGATGAGAAGTCTTGTAGAAGAACAAATCCATTTGGATTTTTTTTCTTTTTCCTCTTTCTTTCTTTCTTTCTTTCTATCTTCCTTCCTTCCTTCTTTTCTTCCTTCCTTCCTTTCTTCCTTCTTTGTTTCTTTCTGGTTTGTGTATTATTAAAGAGGGGGTTAATTTGTACTTTACCAAGAAGTTGATATTTACTAAAGTTAAGAAAATAGTGGAACTTTGAACCAAGTCACAATCTCACCCAATATCTGATTTTAGAGTTTTTTCAAGACAATCTCCCTGTTTTGCCCAGGCATGTTTTGAACTCAGGTTTCAAGCAGACCTCCTGCCTCAGCCTCATTAGTAGTTGGAACTACTTGTTTACTGATAAATATCATTTACTGGTACATACCATTGTGCACAGCTTGATTTTAGATTCTCTGAAGAAAATAAATGACAACCACAACCAAAGTAGAAGCTTAATGATATTGAACCATAGAGCAGAAGTACAGTATTTGATTCCATATTGCAATCAGATATAGATAGCCACCATTTTGCTATTTGTCAAATAAAGTCATTGCACATAAATGGATCATAGCTAGAGAATATGACTGGGACATCTGTACCTTTTTTTTTCTTTCTCTCTCTCTTTGTTTCATTCTCTTTCTTTCTTTCTTTCTTTCTTTCTTTCTGGGATGCAATGTAAATACATGTCCATCCAATTTGGAAATGCAATGGTAGCAATCTCTTTTCTAGAAATTAGCTGTACAGTAAATTAGCTGTAACAGCGCAATTTTCATGACATAATAGCTAAATAAAATCTCTCATCAAGGGTAATTTGTCCCATGGAGAAATATAAATTTTATGCAAGAAGTGTTTCATTGGTCACATTGACCCTCAACCAAATTTTGGGTCATTTCAGAATGTGTGTAGTGTCAGAAAAGAAACTACATGCAATATTGACAACTCAAATTAAGTTTGGTATTCAAAGATTATTAGGTTCTCTACTCCAAAATGAAAGAATAACAATTTAAAGAAAATAAAATTAAGCATGTTAATCACATCCTATGAACTTAATTCCTCAAATATGAGCAACTACACTTTGCCGAACTGGAAAATCAGCTTTTGTCCAGTATTGAGTCCCTTTTAGGACATGGAGAACTAAAGTTATGGGAATAAAAAATTCTTAGTCTAAGGACGAGTAGAAAGTGTACTATATTCTAAGCAAAACATTTTGGTTAGCAAACTTTCTGATCTAAATTTCAGGTTTGCAATCTTTGATTTGAGGTTGTTTTGCCATCCTGGTTTTCATTATATATCCTGGTTTCAATATATATTTCATTATACAGTCGATATGTCTATTTATTAGTCATTATAGTGACACTACCATGTGGACATTTCAAGGATGCATAATAAATATTGACCTTGATAACCTACTCTGTAAGTTTTCCTGTTCTCACTTTAATTTATAACAATATTCCCAAAACCACATATCAAATGAAAAACATAATGGCATTAAAAGCCAAAACTTGCTATCACTTGGGTTTTTATTCAGTTGTTTAGCTCTGAAACACACCTTAATTAATTTTCTTATAAAACTGCTTCAAATATTTAGCACTTAGAACAAAACAGAAGATAAAAATAGTGCAGATAGGCAATATGAATAATTCAGTATTCTAAAAATGTATCAATCAGACAGTTACCGATCTTCACTTTAGGCTAAATGCAGATCTTCACTGAAGTCACATTTTAATAGCAAATCAAGAAAAGGAACTTAACTCTCTTGAGCCAACCCAGGTCATAATAAAGACTCCAAAGAGGCCACCAGCAATGCCTAAGAATTCACAAAAACTTGTGTGCTGAAAGAGCATTACTTCCATATAGGATATTATTCAAAACATTACTTAGGAAAATCACCAGCCTGGAGAATATAAGAACATACAGTTACAGTTTGAAAAAAAAGGCATACAAAAAAAAACAATTTAAGGATAGTAGACCAGCTTTTCTCATCTAAGAGTTTTAACATTATTTGCAGTGTTAACCCTACACAGAATTTTACAGTGTGTGTAATTACTACGAAAAATTAATAATATAAAGGAGAATCATATAAAGTCTAATTAACCATATAAAACATAAAATGCTAAATTTATTTCCACTCAAATACTTATGAAAGGTGAAGTTCATTTAAGACAACTAATGTTCTAGAAGGAAATGCAGAAATATAAGTGTCTGTGATATCTTTTGGTCAATTTGAGGAAGTTTGTTTCAGTATTTAAAAGGACCAAAAGGGAGGATCTACCCCGGCTGGTACAGAGGTTGGCAAGAGCTATGAAACAGGAAAGGTTAACAGGAAGAAGAGCCTTGGAAGTATGAAGAGTTATGCAGGTTAATGTTTAGGAACCGAAATCAGGTGGTAAACATACTGTTTTATTTTTGTTTTACTGTTTCCAAAAGCATTCCACCAACACAAAGAATGTTAGTATTTTATCAGGTACATGCCCATGTATTTTTCAGTCAGCCTTCTGTGTGTGTGTGTGTGTGTGTGTGTTTCTTGTCACTGTCCATTTGTTTTGAATTGTTCAATGCAGTTTAAATAAACTCAGTCGTTATATCTTTTCATGCATGTACAAGTGATCTTACTTAGTAACAGTAATAATCCTTATGTGTCCCTTTTCCTCCATTTCAGGATCATAATGCCTTTTGTAAAGACCTGCCTAATGGTTCTCCCTTCAGTACAGACAATATGGAAGAGTGTGACAGATGTTGTCGTTGCCCCATTGTGTACAAGCGTGGGACAAATTTTTTCTTCTGTCAGCCTGCAACTGAGCCATGACTGAACATTTAGACTCCAGGTCTAGATATTTGGATAGTGTAATACATCTTGTTTTTGTAACATAAAAGTACTACTGTTCTGTTTATGTCTCAACTGCTCCAATCAAGAAAAGCATTGAGATGAGAATTCACATTTAGAAACTTTATTGGCAAACTTCAAATAATGCTTTTCTAATTAATGCCCAAGGATTTCGTATCTTATTTTATAAACAAAAATTATTTGGTAGGTTAGCTACACTTGCTTTTAGAGACAAGTAGTGTTTGCCTTACCAAAAAAAAAAAAAAGTACACATTTTCAACTGATAAATTTATACTGATAAGTGACACTTTTCTCAAAACACTATAATAGTTTTGTGAACAACTACATAAAAAGGTGGAATTTCTTATTTTCTTATACTCTGGAAGTAATGCTTTTAAAATTAGGTATCAGAAGGATACCTTAGCGATAGTGTATCCAAACATTCAAGATTACAGTAACAAAAGCACACAGTAATGTTACTAATATCAAACATAACAAAACAAAAAAATGTGAAAATAGATTCATGAAAATGTATTCTTTGAGTATACTGTTAACCTAAGACCTATTTAACAAGATGTCTCATTTTACTGTATATTTTGTACTTATTATAAATGTTACTTTGATTGGATTGCTTTATGATATTTGTTATGATGTTTAACTAATATATAAAACAAGTAAATATATCTCATACAAGGTAACTTCCTGGAAAAATGCACTGTCATGATTATGAAAGCATTTATATAGTTCCTGTGGGGATGAAATATAAAAGACTGGTATATGGGGTTCTCCTTTCTGACTTTTCCACACAAAATCCTGAAAAGCTTTATGATTGATATTTATCTGTGTGATGTTAAATCATACCTAATTAACATTTTGTCTTGTAGTGAAGAATTAAGTCTATATTCTGCATTCTTACGAATGTTTCACCTTATTTTCATGTCATATTGGTGCTAATTAAGAAGATTTTATGATAAAGCTCTTTGTAACACTTCAGTATATATAATTGTCACTACAGTGATTCATATAGAGAAACTTACAGAGAAGTTGTCATTTGGAGGATCCATGCTACTGAGCTATATGCATAAATTAAAAATTAACTACAAAATTTTAATAAGTATATGATTTTGTAATATGTATGAAATTATTTTCTAATTTTGGGGCTGAAGGGTCTTATTTTAGCCTTATGAGTTCCTGTTACTTTAAAAATCTCCTTTATTCTAAATTGATATAGGCATAAACAAAAGTGTCTGTAGTGTGGTTTTGTATTTTAAGAGTATCTGTGCAAATTTCAGAATTCTATCAGAACATGAATTGACTTTTCTTTGTATATCCTCATAAGTGATAGATCTTCGTTCAATGAAGATTAATAAGATTTTTTTTTAAATTGTCAGTTTGGGTAAAGAAAAAGGATGATTGAACTGAAATACTCTTGAGAATAAATAAAAAGAATGTTTAAATTATGAAACTCATATCCTTTTGAAGGTAATTGCAAAAGAGACTTTTAAAATGTCCTTAGGACATTGTAGCATCCTTAGAAAAAGACTCATGATCATGATCTTAAAGCACTGCTACTCATTTGGCTACATAGATTTTATTCTAATTAAAAAGGTCAATCAGTCTCATGACTTTACAGTTGTATTTTGTATTTAAAATGTTTGCTTAAATATTGTATGTATTGATTAACAAAGGTATTTGATTAATAAAATATCTATTTTAATAAATCAAAAGCTTCAACTTTTTGAATAGTAACTGGCAAGCTTTAAAATATGTATAGTAATACAATTAAACCTTTTAACTTCTAGTATATGAAACATTATTTCCTTATTTCTGAACAACACTGATTACTTTCAAAATGAGTTTTACTGAGACTTTTCCTAAATTTTTTATTTCAAAGGTTCAAACTTTGAATAAAGTAAACTTTCATATGAAAGCATATTAGTCCATTTATTTGTGGTAAAGGGAAGTATAAAAGGAGAATTAATAAACATTCTAAAAACTCTTAAATGTGTTCATTATTTTTATTATATTTTATCCTTTCATTACATTGCATTGCTTTCACTTACATTAAATGTGAAATGGATCAATAGAAAATTTTTGAACTAATTTTAGCTTATTAAAAACTAAAAAGAAATAAATACATGGAATTATCACTTATTTGAGAATGTGTTTTTAAAAACTGAGACAAGGAATTTAATTCTTTGGTTTTATAGCACTTAAAGAGGTTCTACAAAAATTTTTCAGTCTCCTAATGAACAGTATAAAATAGCTTGTTCACAAACCTACCACATTTCTTCCTCTTTATAAAGTCTTTCTTTGCTAATTCTAAATAAACAGATATTTCTGTTTCCAATTCTTTAAATATGAAATTAATAACAATATAAATTATATGTGCTTAGATACTTATACCAGGAAGCCAGACTAATGTCCAAAATTATTTTTGGAATGCAAATATGTGAAGAGTAGTTGATGATATTGGCATAGATTTTCTTGTGGCCAGTTAATCTGGGAAAATAACCAACCTCTAGTAAGAAAACAGGTGTTTGGCTTTTTAAATGTGACTTGTAGTTTCAAAGAACTTTAAAACTCATTCTTTTTAATAGTCATCCACAACCTATTAATTTATTTTGATGCTTTTTTGGTGGGGTTTGGGTTTGTCTGTTTTGCTTTTATTTTCTGAGACAGGATCTTTCTATGTAGTTTAGGGTGGCCTTGAACTCACTATATTGCTTCACTTAGAACTCACAATGATCTAATTCTGCTGCCTTAGCCTCGAATGCTGGGATTACAAGCCTGCACCACCATGCCCAGCAATTTTTAGATGCTTTTCTGAGGATGCTGTTGAGCTGTAGTGAAAAGAGCCCTGCCTTATAAAGCAGGCGTTGGGATTCTAACTTCAGCACTGCTGTCACTGAAGTATGTAACCTTCTTCAAGTGATTTAACCTCTAGGCCTTGATTTTCCATATCTTTAATTAAAGTGCAACAGCAAGCAGAAACACCGAAATGACACCCAGGACTGGGGCAGATTTATTTTAAGTCAATGGACATTAATCAGAATCATTCCCAAAATATCAGGCCCCATCTCTGATGATCTAGGGCTTATATGGGATAAGCAAGCAGGAAATACAGAGGCAGAATGGTTGTCAGTTGGGGATTGGGTTTTACCATATGCATCACTGTGACCAGCTGCTTCTAAGAAACAAAATTAACAGGAACTATAACCAGAACTATTACCTGGGCATCTAACAAACTGAGCGATAATGGCTGGCGGGGGTGAGGGAAATCTTTTGCTACTAAAGGACTGGACTGAATGATCTCTCAAGAGCTTCTTGGACTCATTGTTTCCTACAAAGAATAAAGATTTTGTTATATCTCTTCTAACCAATCTAGCTGTCCAGTCCAGGTAACTTAAAAAACCAATGAAGTTCCTGCTGACTACCGGGCTTTTCATTCTTCTACTGATAATAATACTGTGTCTGCAGCTCTGTTCTTCATGATAAGTGCCTTGATTTTTATCAGTTCTCTTATTATTTTCTCCAAAAATAACACATTACTCTATGATTTAATCAGTATTAATTTATTGAAAGGCTCTCTACCAAAATCATTCTACTCTACTTGTGGTTTGGGTCCTAGATATCTTCCAAAGGCATATAGGCTAAGGATTTTGCTCCCTGTCTGCCACACTACTGGGAAAGTGTGGAAACTTTTAAGAGGTGAAGCCTCATGGAAGGAATTAACTCATGGGCTATGAACCTTTGAGAGGGATACTGGGACCCTAACACCTTACTATCTCTCCACTTTTTGCTTCCTGGCCACAGTGTTGTAAGCAGTTTCCTTTAACATTTGTTCCGACAGTGATTTTCTGCCTAAATGCAGGCCCAAAGGCAACATGGGATAAACTATTAAATACTGCTACTTCTACAACTGAGCCAGAGTAAATTTTCCTAACCATCCTCATCACCAGATCCATCTTTAGCCAACAGCTCTCTCTCCCTGCTTTCAATAAACTCTGCAATCTTGTTTTCTTTTCAAAAGCAAATGATCATATCAAAACTCCCCATGACTTCTTTGCTTAAAGCTATCAATTATATGTGAACTGATTAATCATCCAAACTGTCAAGTACCACATACAAGGCCTTCACTGTTAGTCCATTGTCACCCTTCGTGTTTCTTTGGAAACAGGGCACTACCCACTGCAGCTCCACCTTCCCCAGCCCCATGCCAAAAATACTTCCCCTCATAACTCCTAGCTGTCTCAAAAATTTCTCTACCTGAAATACATTTTTAGTGCTTTCATATAAAATCTTATGCAAACCCCTACTATCATTTAGCATACTGTAAAATTTAACCATGTCAACTAACCCTGTCCATTAGATTGCTGGTTAAGTCTTTTAAATACAAATCATGACTTCATCTTTGTTACTTGGAGTCCTGAAGTGATGCCTATCAGTATTTTCTGAATAAGTGACTACCTGAATACAGCTGAAGAAAACTCGGAATAATTGCAGAACTATAGGTAGGAATCACATAGCAACTTCATTATTTTTTTCCTACTTGCAAAAGAAGTTTGAAATGTATTGATTCAAATGAAATTGTCTTTCTCACCATTTTCTCCCTTGTGGATCATTATGTCAGGAAAACTAAAATGCAAATAAAGCAAATTAGGTGTATTTCACTGGGGAGAGGAACATCTGTCTTTAATCTCCATTCTCTTGCCTGAAACTTACTTTCAGATCTCATGGGTAGAAAATCCTACTGTTTGGAAGCTTGCTTGAAAATTTAATTTATCTATCTATCTATTTTTATATTATTATTTTACTTGTACAAATGTATAATACATGTTTACACTCCTTGTGGTACATATGCATAACACATCTTAATTCCTTTTTTATGCCTTATCCTATCTGTCCCACTCTCTTTCCTCTATTTCTTGATCGCCTTCCCCTTTGAGAATGATCTGTCTCCCTACTTCTTATTTTCTACCTTTTATTTTGCTCTTAAATACATACTTTCATGCTTTTTAGAAAGTTGCTGTTTTCTTTATTAGTATAGGATATCCCTACAACTTTGATATGATACAACTTTGAATCATGAATTACTAAAACATTATTTCTATAAAATTTTATAGTTTAGGGAAACAGCCTTGTATATTGTTTCATTTGAATCCCAACACAATTTAAATACCAATGGGGAAATAGTACAAGTAATGTCTCAATTTATTTCATTTACAACTTTATCATTGTAGAATGTTTATTAAAGTTAAGAAGAGCTTACAGAATTTTTACAAAGTTACATACCACTACTTTAAAAACTAAGAAAAAAAGGTGCAGCTGCAATGACATTCACCACACCTGAAATAATTCTTACCAGTCACAATTTGGTATATTTCCTTCCTTCCAGGAGTATGTGCAGGGAAAGCTGGCAGAGGAGGTGGCCAAGGATTCAGGGCATGCTAGATATTCAGGCTAACATTTTAGTAATAAAAAGAATTTGGGCTCCTGTTATCTACTTATCCCACTGTCTTCTTTCTGTTCACCTCTAAATAGCAAAAGGAGCAAAGTAAGTCCTCCATTTCTCATGTTTTTAAATCATTTTTTACCTCCTCTCCAGCTTCTTTCTTTGGATTATATCTGAAATGTAGCCTCCAGAACCTTACACCTTGATGCTTTTGAAGTGAAAATATCCTTGAGTGGAGTAATATTTCAGTGGCTTAAAGTCATCTTTCATTTTAGGGTAAATGGTTGGTCTAAAAGGGACATTGCACACTGCACAGGGGACCCATTATGAAGGCCCTGAGCATTGCAAAACACCAAAGGAAAATTAAAAGATATGCCGCCAACAAGAAGGCTAGGGCAGAGAAGAGGAAACCAGAGGCATCAAGGACATGACCTTCACCCTTCAAAGTGCTGCTTTTGGACACCCCTGCTTCAAATCCCTAGAGCAGAGGTCAAAGGAAATTGAACAGGGAGGAGAGAGTTGAAATCAGCAAGAGACTTCTTTTTCTCTATAAAGGAGAGTTGTTTTTGTCTTATAGAATAAAAAAGGGCCCTAGGAGAGGGTATGAGGACTCTGCTGGAGCCACGTACCCTCAAAGGAGTGAAAAGCACAAAACTGAAAATGAAAATTGAATTGTAACTTGACCACCTGTATCTCTTTCATTGGTGCCTCTCTCTGTTATTGACTGTTGTTATGTGTCTGTGGCAAAGAAAGGTGACCACAGAGCAGTCAGAGAAATCAGAAGACACCACTTCAACAAGTACCCAAAAATAGGATAGAGACACCTATCTGCCTACATTTGGACATGTTAGGTCACTAGGCTTGGCTGCACTGCTGGAGAAGTCATTTTCCCATTATAGGAAAAGGTAGGGGTGGAAAATGATGAGAGAGAGGAAGAGACATGACTCAGAGCGGGAAGCGGCACGCAGCCAAGGGCAAATATTTCTCACAGACATAAATGGATCAGGAAGAGACCAGAGCAACAGGTCATCTTTGGAGCATTCTTTTCTTTCCCTGCCTCCCAGTCACTTGTCACTGAGCCCCAACCAGTAACAAAAGGGGAGAGAAGGGCAGTAAGTGACTCTTGCTTCCCAAACTGAATAGCACATCAGTTCCAGTCAACTGCTGTCTCAGTTAACTGGGACAGGGAAACAAGGAGCCATTTGGAGAGTTGCAGGGATGAGTGTACCATTTCTCAGGAAGTCAAGTGGCAAAGATTAGCGTGCTTATTTTACTGAGGAGGAACCTGATTGTAATTCTTTATGCATTACATGGCTGGGAGAATTCTGATTTCAGCATAAACAATAACAGGAGGATTTACATCTGTTGAGTACTCTTACCTGCTTGGCACTTACTTAATCAGCACACTAACCCTGGGATATGGCTCTATCATCCCCATTTTCAGATGATGAAACTGATGTGCTGAATTGTGGGAATCAGGATTTGAGCCAAGAGAATCTGATACCAGAGTCCATACTCTGAATCACTGTGGAGATGATGTTCAACTTTCCCTAAGATGTATGCGGGACTGTTCTACAACTTGCTCTGTCCTGTATCCAAAACTCTTCTTTTTCATCATCTCAACTGTGTTACCTTTTCTGCTTTTCATCCTCCATCACTGGATTCAGTCACATGATGTCAAAGGGAAGGCTTCTCCCAAGCTGGCATCTGCCCTGCTGCACCCTCATTTTATCCCCTTCTAGTCCCTGAGTTCCTCCCCCAGATGTATGCCTTGCTATCATAGGCATGTTATTTCTTTCTATTTTTGATTGCAGCTCCAAACTTCATATATATATATATATATATATATATATATATATATATATATATATCTTATCTCCAGTACCATTATTCCCATCTTTTGTAATTTTCATAAAATTTCACCACCTTCACACAGATTTCCCTAATGGGTATCACAAGCACAATGATCCACCTGCTCTTCTACACTTCCTTTTTTTCCTCTTCCTCCCTCTTCTCATCTAGTCCTGCAAACTAAATATTAAGTTTAAGGGTGAAAATTTACAAACTTTTGCCATAAGACAAAGAGAAACCAATTGGGCCACCTGGTATGATTCTGATTTCTGAAAACTTTGTCTTAAATGATGTAACCCAATTTAATAGTCTTTCTGATTCAAATTTGTAACTTACAAAACACCAAATTAAAGAAGTTACCAACTGAATGTCTAAAATAACAAATAGTTTTACGTATACATCTGTCTTGCAAAGTGACAGAAGAAACCAATTAACACAAAGAAGGGAGCAATATTATTGAACATGGGAAATGATGACTTTGGAAAATATAAAAAAGCAAAAGATGAAACCAACCATTCTCTTCAGGTTAGGTAAAATCTTACTGATATGGCTCCAGGAGTCATGCATATTATTTAGGGTCAGTTGGTATAATCCAAATGAAAGGATCGCTGAGGAATCTATAACATATTCAATCAATCTCATATGCAGCATGTGCAGGGGTTGGAAGGGGGGGTCTTGATCAGTGCACTGGAAATAAAACACCAGAACAATCATTTGTTATCATCTAGAAGAAACAAGTAAGCAATCCATTGAATCATTTGTATACATTCTATTTAGACAAAAGGAAGATGCTGCAATGATTAAGATTTTGAAAATTAACTCCTAAGAGAGCATTACAGCTGTTTGCATTACTTGTTCTACAGATGCCCAAAGGTTCAAATAAGCTTTGAAAAACGTGCAAAGAATTCTTTTCATTAAAAGTATCTTCTCTGAAAGAGAAACCCTAAATAAAGTTATTTTGTAGAATCATTCTATAGAGTAGGCACACATATAGGCACATGTGAAACATTGTGACTATATTCAAATAAGGAAAAGACCAAAACAGATTTTAAAATAATTTTTCTAGAGAACTTTGGCAGTGATAAGCATTAATCTATTTAAGATCAAAGTGCAGCCCATGCTCTGCTACACAGTGAACAAAATATTTGTTTAAAGATATCCTTGAAAGATGTTCAGAATTGGGAAAGAAAATCTCACAGCCTCAATCTCCTGTTGAATTCTTCAGTGAATTTCGCAAAGCACAAGACTCTTTAAGGTGCAGGATGGTTTTGGACTACTTTGAAGCAGCCCCCCTAAGAAACAACTTTGTCCTCTTATAAAATAAATAGGTGCTACCTCAGCTTTTGCTTTCCACCAATACCTTTTAGATGAAGGTAATGAGAGTTATTAATACAGCTTAGGCCCTGTCATAAAGAAGAAGAAGAAGAAGAAGAAGAAGAAGAAGAAGAAGAAGAAGAAGAAGAAGAAGAAGAAGAAGAAGAAGAAGAAGAAGAAGAAGAAGGAGGAGGAGGAGGAGGAATTCTCCTGGCGGCTACCCAGCCTGTAAGACTTCAGTTTACAGAAATGAAAAGAACTGCCAGTTCCCTGCAAGCAGCTTGGCCAGCTTAACTTGCAGGGTTCCCCCCTTAAATGATATTTCCTTCAATTTGCTTACAAATATTTCTTTAATAGTGTGCTGCTTCCTCTTGTTGGGTTGGGATTCCCTGTACGTCATCCAGGCTGCAGTTCTACTGCTCTTCCTGTCACGTAAAGACTCCTCTTAGGCATTTCTCAGCAGTTGCCAGACGACAGGGAGGTTGCAAGTCTCTGGACAAGCCCTGCAAGGAGCAGAGCCCTAAGGAAGGACTGGAGTGAGACGTGGAAGAGGAAGAGGCCATAGATACAGAGAAGAGAAAATACTGAGAGCGTGTTCATTTGTTTGAGCCTACAGAAAGATTCTACAGGCTGTCCAAACACTATAATCCCTTACACCTGTGTTAAAACACATTCGCTCTGCCTCTGAAGTAATCAAAATTGACTAAAGCAAACCCAGCAGTGCAGAATTAAACCCCATCATCCGGCACGTACAAACGCTGATGTGGCAGTGGCATATTTTCTCTGCAACTAGAGAAAGAAACAAATTGATAATACACATTATAAGTATAGATCCTTGTAAATGCCAGATACACTTTCAAACGTGAGAAATATTTTATAATGAACAATCACTGCCTCGAGTAAAACAATGTGGAGATAAATTTTCACCAGGTTGTAGAAACTCCTGGTAAATAGTTTATTTGCTAGGAAAAAAACTAAAAGGAAAGAGAGTTTCCTTTGTTAAATAATGGAGCTCTGAGTTAAAGCCAAATGAGTTACAAAACAAAGGGCTTTTCTGAGGGTGCAGATCAAATGTTTACATTAGCCTAAAAAAATAGCAAAATGTATTGTTTCCTTATAATTTTGTGGTGTTATTCAGGAGTTAATGTCATTTCTATTTCTTTTATCATTTTATACTAGAAAAAATGAAGTTTTAATTTATTTGTTAAAAATAAAGTATGTGGTTTTCTAATATACTACAGGTTCTTCTATTATACTATAAAATGGCATATAGTTCAGATATAAGTTATATTACATTATGTTATGCCACATATTACATTATGTTTTGCGATCCTACTAGGTTTATAAGTTAGTTATGTTTTGGTAACATTTATGGAATGTCTGTTTTTTCAAAGAGTGATCAGCTTGTTTTGCTTGAATATGAGCAAATACAGTCACTATTGCATATCTAAATATTCTACATTTCTCATCTAGATAAAATATAATAATTTGTCTTTTACCACTTGGCTCCAATTTTTCTGAAAATTTTTGTTGTGCACAAGTGTTACTTATAGTATTTTTAATCTTGGTTTAGGTGTAACTATAGTTTTTATTTTCAATATTGAAATGAATCTACTCAGATAAAAAAAAATTACCCATGTACTTACCATTCATTTCATGCTTTCTGAACACATTATCCTTCAACCATATTAGTTTTTAGCTCTAAGTTTACACTAAGTCTTCCTATCTCAAAGAGCAACACAATTATTTTGGGAAAGCTTTTATAATCCAGTTACTAAAATAATCAGAGTAAATGGATCACACAAATTCACGGCAGCTAGTTTGATTTCTTGTATGTCATCCTGGTGAGATAAAAAATTGATTCTGGAATTTTGTCTGGACTTCAGGCACAAATAAAAGAATTCAATGAGAGTTGGCTTATCATTTTGCATTTTCTTGAGACTTACTTTTATGCTGATAAACAAATTGCCTTTAGGATTTCATTTTCAATGGAATCTGTTAAAGAAAATACTATCTTAAAGAACAAACATTTGCAGAAAAAAGGCCAAAACTCTTGAGATACCCACTTTTAAAGACAATTTTTGCTATGTTTTTAAACACAGTCACAAGTTTAATTAAATTTACTTCTAAATTCAGAGCAATAATAAGATGTCACTTTTTAGCACAAATACCAATGACCAGTTCAGGAAATTTCTGCCACCTGGAAGTTTGTTTCTGAGCTTGGATATCAAGGGGTATTCCTACAAAACTTTATTCAAAAAGTAAAGAAGTGGGGGTGTAACCAGATCTCAGGTTCTCCTTTTAAGGCAAGAACACAAGTTTTGAAGCTACAAAACAGCAAACACCAAGCAGTGGGGAAAGGCCAAATGTCTTTGTGCGTTTACCAGAGAGTAGAAGAGAAGTTCTATGCTAGTCAGAGAGATGTTCCTTAAGACGAACACCGTAGATGATTAGGTCCCTTGGGTTTTTATACCATTTGGGGGGACCAGTGTGTGACAGAAAGCAGGGATGCTCCTGGTAGCAGGAAGGAATTTGATGTCTGGAAAGCAAGCTGCTTTATTTGCATTATGCTTCTTCCAAGATCTACCATTTGGTTAAGGCTCTTCCTACTGGCTCTTCCCTCTTTTGCATTTCAAAAGCCCCTGCCTATTAGTTTAAGTTAATTATTCAGGACCTATTAGTTTAAGTTAATTATTCAGGACCGGTGTCCTATCTACCTAAATACCCCAACTCCTGTCTTCCAGAGGAAGATGAGGGCACTCCTGAATTTGTCCTGGGAATTCCACTCTGCCCTCTCTACAAATCTAAGAGAAAAAACGGTGGTTACTTAGAGCCACCGAATTTTGCAGTAGCTTATTTATCCATTATTATTATAGCAATCAGATTTGACTATTAAATTTGTGCCAAAAAAAGAGTTTTGGCCTTCTTGTTTCTGCAAATGTTTGTTCCTTAAGATAGTATTTTCTTTAACAGATTCCATTGAAAATGAAATCCTAAAGGCAATTTATCAGCATAATTGTGTCAAAGGCAAAAAGCATTTTGGTTGTGTCACAGGCTGGATCTAAGGGTCCCCGAGGCTAAAATAAGGAATTTAACCCCACCACTGTAACGTAAGTGTGCGGGCTCAGGAAAAGGAGTGAGGAGGATTTATTAGAGGAAGACACAGGACTCGCTCAAGAGCAGAGTTTGGTGCTCAAGCAACTGAGATGAGGGCAGGGCATTCATGGAAAGGCTGTTTATCTCCCTGTACTCACTGCCAGGTTTGAAGTGGACCCTCCCCTTAGAGCTGTGCTCTCACTGCTTTCTGGGCAGGAGGAAGCTGAAGGAAAAGGCAATTTGCAGGTGAAAGGTACATGCACAGGTCTGCTGTTTGGGGAGTGAATAAATCTGGCTTGTGTTCTGAAGCTGCAGTTTTTCTTTTAAAAGTACAATTTTAAATTCTCAATTTTCTGCTCCCATTTCTACCTAGTTTTATATCTTCTAGCCTATCTCAGTTCACTTCATCTTTTATTTTCAATTTGCTGTTGTGATTATCATTTTGACATAGCCATAAAGCAAGCCACAGTGGGACGTCAGGCCTAGAAATCGCTGTGTGATTTCACCAGTGATTTTTGGTAGGGCGCAGAAAAGAACTTCATTTTCTAAATAGGATTGGACACTCAAAAGTTTTCCAGCTTTATTTCAGGTATAGGAAATGGTTGTTTTGGACTTGAATTAACAAAATCTTTGTTGAGAAAAACTGTCATCAGACATCAAGAAAGCTAAATGGAATGAACATATTATTCCACTATCATTTATTGAGTTAATTTGAAGGATAAAAGGCCTTCATACGAGGTTATTAATGAAATGTAAATATTGAAGGAAGTTCCAAAATTAGGTTTGGAATTTTAAATTGAGAGTTTGTTCAGAAATACTGGCTAGATATCTTAGAGCTGAACTGGCAAACTTGGCAGGATTTGATTGAGAGGGAAGTAGAGAAATGAGGGAAGGATGATACTTGAAATGCTTACTGTGTCCTTCTCCAGTTGTCCCCGGAGCTTTCCACAGCCACAATCAGCCTTGTGCATAAGGGAAAGATTGCTGTGCAGAGAAGCAAAGAGGAGTTTCTTTTTCAGGTTAAAAACCTTGGCCTTGGAGGATTCAGGGTCCAAAACTATTGCTGCCTGCTGAAGGGAAATGAAATGAGAAAAAGATTTTTGAAAGTAATATTTGACTTGTCTGTGTCCGCAAGCACTAGCCACAAGTTCAGGGAGCAAAGATTCTTGTGCCTCCTGGTTCTGGCCAGGGCCTCCTGGTTGTGTGCAGGCAACAATATGCATCAGGGCAGAGTTTAAACAGTGACTCTGCTCCATGATCCTCCCAAGAAAGGAACATAAAGCTGGGTGCTGAGTTTGAGACCAGCCTGGAATATATAGTGAGTCCAGGCCAGGCTGAACTACATAGCCAGAAAAAAAAAAAAGAGGGGGCCTGAAAGTGTCTCTGGCCCTAAGGCACGTGTTGAAGAGCACGAAGGCCAGTGCAGTAGCCTCCTAAACTGACCAACACCCAAGGACAGACAGAGTATTGTATCTTTCAGCAGATGCCAAAATGAAAAGCCAGGAAGATGCTCTCCTGCAACCCCACTCTGAACTCCCTTGGCAATTCTCATGCCTCTAGAATTCAGATAAAATCCTGACAAAGTAGAAGAAACTAAAAATTGACTGAGATGAAGTTCAGCCACCTGAAAGAATGGAGGTTTATGAAAAAAATTAAGTTCAGTTACAGTTCACAAGTGATATCAATAGTATTATAATGTCCTCCACTTTAAAAACTGAAGTAAAAAAGGCAAAATAATTATATATGGTCAAGCATAATAGTGAGTATTTATCATACTACTTGCTGTATTTGTGTAGCCAAACTATTTTACAATAAAAATAATGTGAAATAAAATATATTTATTTCAGTCCCAAATTTTGTAGACTAAAATGTGACCCCTGACCCCAATACCTACTAAGATTTAGGTAGTATCCTTAGTGTGTCCCCTTATGACATGCTCACAGAACCCCTAGTGAGTAGATATCACTTATGCTTTCTATTTTGTTTTTAAAGGCAAGATCTCCCTACCTGGTTTAGGCTGGCCTCAAAGTCTCAGCAATCCCCCTGCTTCAGCCTCCTATGTGCTGGGATTGTTCTACTACCCTGGCTACTTGTTTTTCATTTTTATAGATAAGGAAAATTAAGCTAGTTTGAAGAAATAGTATAAAAAAAGAATACTTTCTAGATATTTTGATCAGAAAGATTTTTAATAGTTGTTATCTTTTTTTTTTGATAATGGGGATTGAACTCATGACCTCGAGCTTGCCAGGCGGGCGCATAAACCACTGAGCTAAATCCCCGGCCCCGTTCTCTTATTTCTTGAAGAAAATAAATAAAGGGGATTATTTTTGAAGATTTTTAGAATGGAAAAGCAGGAAGAATCTGATTGAGACTGCAAGCCAGCCAGGGATAAGAAGAGTGATAGCAAGTCTTACTTCCTACTGCAAACAGGGTAAATACGAGATCCAGGACCCAACATAATTCCCTGCACTGTTCATAGGAGGAAGGGTATGAGTTGGTAACAGGTACAAACAGTGATTACTCAGCTGAACACAGAGTCTTTCAGAACACTGATGTTTTTATGCGCTCACATGTAAACAGTTACTTTTGGATATGACAGACATGAAATGTACCCTCTCTATTCCTTCCTGCCCTTATCCTGAGAGCCACCAACCTCCTGGTGAGTCCATAGCTAACCAGTCTCCGTGCTGTAACTAAAGTATGGAATGACTTGTGCATGGGTCTGCTATGCAAGGATTAAAAAATAAAAATTATAGCCTCCCTTGTTATAACCCATAACCAGAATTCCTTTTCTAAACTCGTTAACAAAGAAACATTTGGGAAACCTCAAACTTCTGAGTATCAGGAAATGTCAGAAAGACGCCTGCTTCTTAAAACTATTGATATCATTATAAACACTCAGACCCGAGGCTACTAATCCTAGGGATTAATATGAAGCTAGTGGAGAACATGAAAAACCAAAGGTGACAGGGCTTGGAAAAGGAAGCAGAGCCAGGGGAAAGGACAGAGAAAAGCAAGGGAGTACACAAAAAAAGCAACCACTTTCACAATTTTGCAGGCAGGTGGACTCTGCTTAGAGTCAGACCAGTGTCCCAGAAATTAACAGATGCTACAATTATCTATCAACTTTAAAATGTTTCATTATCCAGCACAATTTATTAACAGTAAATATTTTTATTGTATGTAAACATTGGTTTCTTCATCTAAAATGGTTGGCTTTGATCTGGGTTCCAGCTATTTTGTTCTACATTTCTAGTAACAAATAACCCATGAGCTGCCCTTTACTGGTGTTTCTAAAAAATTAGAGAGCAAATGAGTTGCCATCTACCTTTTTTTTTTTTTTTGTAAATGATTTGGAGAAAACTATTAACTTGCCTCCAGGCCTAAAGTTATCTGTTAGAGTATGTAAGAAAAAAAAATGCTTACATCATTTATTCATTTCTAATCTTGTTCCTATGCTAAGCAAATTCTTTACCTTTATTTCTCATGAAGTTGGAGCTGATTCTCCAAGTCAGCTTTTATAACCAGAGTGCGATCTGTTTCTCTTTGGTGCGGGCTTCTTGTTGAGGCAGGTTGCTTAAATAGCTTGCAGTTTTTCCATTCATTAGGAATTCATTCTGGCATTGAAAATGCTTCACTGATTATTATGATTCCTGTGCTACTGTTGATTTGACTTCATCATGGACTTCCCAGCAAGGTTGCTGGCCTGCTGGATACTAGTTAAGCATTCACCCAGGGGCCTCCCCAGAAAGTCCTTTTCTTGCTGGAATTCAGGCAGGTCCTCTCTTCTCTCTCTCTCTCTCTCTCTCTCTCTCTCTCTCTCTCTCTCTCTCTGTGTGTGTGTGTGTGTGTGTGTTTGTGTGTGTTCCTGATGACTTTTTTAGAGTCAAGATTACTCATCACAGCTGAAAACTGAGTAACAATAAGTGAAAAACAGTTTCCACATTTTTCCATTGAACAGAACCCCCAACTGCTTGACAGCAAACATTCATGGAAGATGACTTATGTGAACAGTCATCTCTTAACAGCATCAGAGGTGTTCCAGATGTCAGACAACATGTTGAACTGGATGCTGTCCTTTCCTAGCCTATCACATTCGTTAACATGTAATTTGTTTAAAAAATTTAGGTAATTTGGCAGAAATAAAATTAAGCAAGCTCAACTTTTGGATGATCTTTAGTGTTCTACTGATGAATGTCAGCTTAAGGCATCCAACATGAGTGAAACTATGACATCTTTCTTGTCATTCCTACTTGAAACTGGTCCTAAAAAAAAAGAAAGAAAGAAAACAATGTTAATTACCCTGATTTCAGTGCATGTTGCATGCATGTGTTGAAATATCACAATGTCCCATTAAATGTACATTTATTACATACTTAATAATCAAAGGTAATTAACAATGGTTTGCACTTTACTATCAAAAATACCCTGCCCTTCACAGTCTCTTGTATTCTAATGTCTTCTCTCCAGCTAATCAACTCTTTCAGGTTTCCATTCTCTATTTCCCTATTTAGACAGTCAATATTTTCAACTTACTCTGTAATGCCAGGTGTGCTCAGTTTTTGTTATTTCAAGTGATTTCAAGAATCCTGATTTCTTAAGGATCCTCATATAAAACACCCTTCCTATTCTTTGGATATTCACTTTCCTGGTAACACAGCAAAAACGTAAAACAACTAAAAATTTTTCTCATGCTGCTTTATAATAAGGTAACGAGTGAAGCCTCAAATTCAAAACTGATGTTTTAATTGCTAATTTAAAAAAAACACAGTCAAGCATATTTTTTAAAAAATCCTCTCTAGTAATAAATGTGTAACTCCAATTAAATTTTCTACAATTGTAAATATTCAATATGTTTTTACAAAGAGGACATAACCTGTTGGTATGAATTTCTTCTATTCTAAAAAATCAATCATAAAACTAGGGCAAAGTTAAACATCTTCACTTCTTATTTCAAAGCCTTCCAGGGGCACCGCAGAAGCGGGCAGGAAACGTTACATTCTGCCTTTTCCACCTTTTCATCCACACTGGCTGGATGTAAAAGAGTGTCACCAAAAGCAGGTCACACACTGGCACCCACACGGACGCCTTCCTTGTGTTTAGAGATGTGAAAATTTCCTAAAAGTTACCAGCCATTTTCCATGCCTGCCTCTGTGAAACGAAAGGCAGATGTGCCTCAGGCAACAACAGAACGGGGGCACTGAGGGAAAAGATGGCTTAGGCCAGGGTCAAATTCCTTCTGCGGCCTGGTCGCCCATACTGGGCATCTCTGAAGGCTCCGAGGCTTCCTCCACACTGCTGAGATGATGCACTAAGCCAACACTCGCTCTCCTGAAAACGCCTCCCCACGGTTCAGAGCTGGGAAAACGTGGCCCCGGGTCTGAAATAGGCGCCCAAACAGCCCAGCGCCCGAGAAAGCTTTCTCACAGCTCTGGGCTCCCCGCCCTCTGCTGCCAGAGCCTTGGGGATGTGCCTAGACCCGGCGCAGAGCGCGTCCCGGCCAACTGTGCGCAGAACAAACCCCTGGCGGGCGGCCAGGAGGCTCCCTCCCAGCCACCGCCCCTCGCCAGCGCCTTTTTCCCCCCCTTCCCATACAATACAAGATCTTCCTTCCTTAGTTCCCTTAAATCACAAGCCCAGGGAAACCTCCTCAGAGCCTCCATCCAGCCACGCGCCAGCATGTCTGGGGGCAAATACGTAGACTCGGAGGTAGGCTTGGGTGGGGCGCGCCGTCCTGGGGCGCGCGTGGAGTGGCTGCTTCTGCTATCTCCCACTCCAAATACCCCGGCTGCTTTCCGGGGCCCGGCCCTCGCTCCACTGCGGGGCACTCCTCTTGCGTTGGCGCCGCCGAGGAATGGGCCTGGGCGGGGAGGCGAAGAGAAGCCAGGAATGTTTTGTGCTTTTCTCTCGGGGAGGGGACCAAAGGAGCCCCTGAGGTCAAGACCATGGAGAAGGGAGGGGTCGCGGTCGTGGTGGGTTGGATCTGCAGGGCTGAAGACACGTCTTCCGGGAGTTCCCTTGCCGTAGGACCCCCACGAAATAGGCCCCCGCCCGTGGGAGGCGTGCGGCGGCGGCGCGGATGCGGAGTCCGGACCCCGCAGTGCTGGGACTGTCCCGCCAGGCGTTGGGGCTGCGCGCCGGGCAGCGCGCGCGTGTTTGCACTTCTGCGAAGTTCTAGGGCCACCTCAAGAACTCTTCCTGCATCTGTCTCGGACGCTCCAAAGGCGGGCGGGGTGCGGTGGGGTGGGGGGTCCATCACTAGCAGCTACCTCCTGCGCCCTGACTCCACCCGGGAGTGGTGACCTCGCCTCCCCTTGGCGTGCTCACTTCAGCCGCCCGCTGGCAGCTGGGGGGTGGTCTGAGGGTGGATCGAGGGGTCGTGCAGGTGAGACACGATTATAGCAAGTTTAGAGGGCCTGAAAGGGGCTCGCTCAGAGAAGGGAGTGTGCGGGGTTATTACCCTTGTGGCTTGGGCACGGGGACAGCTGGGGAGGAACAAAGTGGAGTAGAGGAAAAGTAGGGGCGCTGCCAGGTGAGATTGTGATTGGGAAGTAAAGAAAATGGGGGGGGCACTTCGTGGGTCAGGAGGTCACGGCTGCATCTTAAGGATAAACTGGAAGAGACACCGGGACAGGGGAGGGGGGCCGGGACGAGAAATGAAGCAGGTGAAGCCGGAGGCGCGGGCGCAGTGGCCGGGCAGGCGGCCTCGCCCCTCGCTTGGGCGCGCAGTGCCGGGCGCGCAGGGGCAGCCCTGACCCCTGGCGGCCAGCGGGAGGCCGCGCTCCCTGCCTGGTACCGAGGGGTGTGGTGTCCTCGCCTGGTCCGCTTAAAAAGCTGGCGGCGCGCGCAGGAGTTTTCTATGCGCGAAGCTGTCGCTGTGGACGCGCGCGGTTAGTTCGATTTCGAGCTCGAAGTTTCCCCGCCTCTAGGCTGACTTCTGACGCTTGCTTTCCTTTTTAAATTTTTCTGCCTTTCGCCGTTCCCATCGTCCCTCTCCTGGCCATCTGCCTTCCCAGGGACATCTGTACACTGTGCCCATTCGGGAGCAGGGCAACATCTACAAGCCCAACAACAAGGCCATGGCAGACGAAGTGAGCGAGAAACAAGTGTACGACGCGCACACCAAAGAGATTGACCTGGTCAACCGCGACCCCAAGCATCTAAACGACGACGTGGTCAAGGTAAGATGAGGCTGCTGGCCAGGACGCGACGTGTGCGGTGTCCAAGGACCGTGTCAGGGCTGACAGCCTGCCCTGGCCCACAGCTGGGACCCGTCCGGCTACGCTGCATTCGCACTGTTTTCTAGGCTTGGTGTGTGGGAGGGGGGCGCTCCTGTGGTCCTCAAAACTGTCACCTCCCCCACACCCCACCCCTCCCTTCACACCCCTCGCTGCCAGGGTCAGCTGGATTTTGGCCCAAGGTGCCTTTGGTAGGAGTTCCCTAGGACTACACTTTTCTCCTGGCAAAGGAACCACCTGACCTCAGCCACAGGTGATTCCAGAGTCTTTGGGAGGAGAGGGTTGCTCTATTCCCAGGTTGAAAGTCTAGTGACCATCCTTTTGCACATGGGATTAAGGTAATGAAACGGTTGCCTAAGGGCTTGAGCCAGGGCTGCAAACCAGAATATAGAATGAGCATTTTCTCCACCTAAAATAATCTGAAATGATTCTCTTTAAAAGCAAAACAAAACAAACAATATATATATATGGACAGGCTTAAAACTAATGGCAAAAATTTATATTATATTATATTATATTATATTATATTATATTATATTATATTTATGAGAGGTGTTTTAACTGGCCCTTGTGTACAGCCCTTGTGCACAGCTAAGCCAGTTTACAAAACCAGAAGTAATGTGCACCACTTGGTTTCTCCTGTAGATACCTCTAGTTAGGTGTGAAAAGTTGCTTCTGTTGTGACTAACTAGGTCAGCTTGACTGAACGCTGGAACTGAAATTCTTTTTTATACTTACAGAATGTGCAGATTAAAAATAATAGATCAATTGCTTAGATTATTGGCCAAATTTAGTGGTCAGTTTGTTTTTAAATTATCATTATGTTATTACAACATTGACCCTTTTAGCATTTCTGGCCAGAGGAATTTATTGTCTGAACCCAGTTGGATTAGGAAATTGTGGATTTGAGCCATGCTTGGCTGAGGGTTTTCCTTGAGGGGCCAGGCGGGTCAAGGAAAACCCTCGTCTCGTCTTCAGGATAAAAGTGTGAAGAATTTGATTCTGACCAATCCCAGAGCAGCCAGTAGAGCAGATTCTATCCACCTGCTTCCTATCTATGGATGGGAGGAGCTGTGGTTCAGAGACTGTTCACATTTATGAATTATATATTTCAAAAGGGAGAGCAGTTTAATCTGTAACTGGAAGGAAAGCATAGCTGTCAGAATTAACTTTCTTGGCTTGCTGTTGGAGGAAAAAAAGAAGGAAAACTGGAAGTTTTGCAGGATTTTCTACTAGCCAGATTATGGAATATTTAAAAGCAACAGCAACCACAAAAGTACCTTACAAACCAAAAGTTAGAATTGCTACAAAAATTGTTTGCTAAAACATTACCTTAAAGGGAGAAGAGGTTTTTGTTGTTGTTGTTGTTCTTATTTTTTAAATTTTTTTGCTCTTCTCCACTTTGGTATGATTTGGACCCAAAAGGAGAGTTGCCAGGAAAAGTGGCAGATTTGAGAAAGGGCTCACTGCCCTGGATGCTCTGTTGTTCCAGTGCACTGTGAGCAGGATTCCCTGGAGCGAAGGAACCTCCCAGGATGAGTCAGAGAGGCCAGCAGTGTGGATGTGGGTCTCTACACATGGCATGACTAAGTTGAGACAGAAAGGCCCCATTGGGAAAAAGAGACTTTGACCCAGATGGAAAAAAAGCATAACAACCTTAGAGGAAAGAGCAGTT
Organism: Hydrochoerus hydrochaeris; assembly: GCA_004027455.1. Lineage (NCBI taxonomy): Eukaryota > Metazoa > Chordata > Mammalia > Rodentia > Hydrochaeridae > Hydrochoerus > Hydrochoerus hydrochaeris. The sequence continues at coordinate 36,248 of PVLA01007666.1, read as the reverse complement.
TACAAAATAGCACTTCAAAGAGCAAGTATGGGAATCCTCAATTTAAAAGAGTGAAAGCAATCTCTGCCAGCCTAAAGAAACTGCTCACTTGCTCAGAGTACTGTGAGCAAAACTGGAAAGTCAGACAAGAACAATTTACCTTGAAAACAATTTGTCAGGACCACTTCTTCAGATGCCCCAAAGAGACAAATCACATCTATCAGTGCAAATTTTATACAAGCAGAGCTCTTCGCCATAGAGTTGGTAAAAGTGGGCCTACTTAACCTCCTGCTTTAGAAGCTTTATGATTGAGCCCAAGTACAATGTCATGATAAAAACAAGAATGATCCTCTCCCTGACACCATGACACTAAATAATAAACTTTCTTGAATTTCACCTTTGATGTAGATTTTTTATTTATTTATTTATTTATTTATTTATTATTTTTTTATCAGTACCACGGGTCGAACTCAAGACCATGTGCTTGCAAGGCAGGCACTTATGCCACTGAGCTAAATCCCCAGCCCCAATGTAGATTTTTTAAAATAATAAGAACACCCAAATCTGCATGGAGCCTTATAACATCACACAATGATACAGCAACAATGTTGAAACAGTCTACCATTAACAGTGCCAACCAAATAAGAGAAGGTCTGTCTTAGAAACACAGAGCCTTGTAAAAGCCGTTATGTCCCAGTTGTGATCACCAGCCATGTGTGGCTACTTCAATTTAAATTCCATGTAATTAATATTAACTACAATTTTAAATTCAGTTTCTTCATCATACTAGTCACATTTTAAGCACTTTACATGTGAGGATAGGGCCACTGACACACCGCATTTCTCAGTCAGATAACACAGATGTAGAACATTTCTATCACTACAAAAACTTCTGTTGGACAGTGCCATCCATACCCTCCACACTGCTGGGGGGCATTATTTCCACTTAAAAGAAAAATCTCCCTATAGATTTTTGTGTATATGAATGAATGCTTTCTTAAATTCCAGTAATTGAAATGCTAATAACCTCAGACCCTTTATTTTTCCTGGAATTTATATCTTATTTTCACATCTTCATTCTTATATTCATCATAAGCTTATGTGGATCCTCTCCATAAAGAAAATGGCCTTATATTCTGGAGGCTGGGGATTTAGCTCAGTGGCATAAGCACCCATGAGTTCAATCCCTGGTACCAAAAAAAAAAAAAAAAAAAAATTTGCATTCTGTTATTATGTTAGTCATGAATCAATTTCAAACTGTTAAAATATGCTAGACTAGATGCTTTGCTAGGTAACTCCTAAAATAAATCCTAGCAATTATGAAAATCAAAGTTAGTGAGACAAGATCCATACAGATAAAAAGTCTTAACACACATACACATGCACACACTCGAAGCCACAATGTAAGTCTCTACCAATAATGAATGGATCCTTTATTTTGCCTTGACTAGTAGACAACATGTAGCTAGACTTTAAATTCTATTAATATTATCACTCCCTCCCATGTGTAGTTTTGTATTTTCACTTTCTTTTTTAATGGCATCCTGGTTTATGAGGTGTTGATTGCAAGCCTACCCATCATCATTTTGGAAATAGGCTAAATATATTCTGTAATAAATCAAGTAAATAGTATTGAATATTGCTTAATAAAAAGGACTCAAAATAGTGGATGGTATTGATATTAAGTGTTAGAGTTTCCTTAATATGGAAAAAGCAATGAGCTGCAGAGAAGGACGAGGCATTAACAGCTGTGTAGGGGAGATGGGCATTAAGGAGGTACACTCCAACTGGATGTTGGAAGACAAATGAAACTCAGACAGCTGAGAGACAGGCAGGCATTCTGAACGAGCAAGGCATGGCAACGGGAAGGTCTCACACAGGGAAGTTTCAGTAACTCACTTTGATTGGAATTCGGGAATGCCTGCAGCAGAGTGGCAGGTGATAAAAATGAAGGATTTATAGTGGCCAGGTAGCAGAGTCCTAGACCTGATATTCGTAATGGTTTAGACTTTCCCCAGGGGAGCAGGGGAAGGCATGGAAGGCTTCACTGTGGGGTGGATATGATGAAGGCTGTTTTTTCAGAAGATATCTCTGGGCAAGGTACCAGGAAGTGATGAACTGAATGGCACCCAGACTAGATAAGCAGAAGAGTTCAAATATAGAGATGGTTCCAAACTTACAGTGGCTCAAGCTTAAGATGATGCAAAAGCAATGCCCCTTCAGTGGAAACTAAATTCATATTTTTGGATTTTGACCTTTTTGGGGGGTAGCAACATGTAGTACAGTGCATTTTTCAGATGCTGGGAAGTGGGAGCTGGCTACAGATCCCATTCAGCCACATTGTTACAAGGGGAAATGACCAATATTCTATAGTATGGCTAAGTCACAATCATCAGAAGGTTAAGTGTAATAAATACATTTTAAACTTAGGATGTTTTCAAAATTTTTATAACCCCATGGTAATACACAGAGGGTGTATAATGGCACCATGGAAATGACAGGATGTGGGAACATAATGGATATCAGCCTCTTTTTTGACATTAATAGAAATTAAAGGCTGGGAGTTTAGCTCAGCGACACAAGCACCTGCCTGACAATTGCAATGTCACGAATTCAATTTCCAGTATCCCCCCTCAAAAAAAAAAAAGAAAAGAAAGGTTTCAAGGGCTAATGAACTTTTAAATGTTATCCATATTTTCAGTTACTGCTCAAAATACTGTGTCAGGCATTTTGAAATGAACAGTTAAAGGATAGACAAGACTGTGATTTGTCATGAATTATTGTTAGGTAAAACAAATGAGTTTAGGTGATTCTGAGATTATCACTGAGACAAATTAGGATGTGGGAGAACGTCTTTGTTAACTATTAAAAACACATGTTTGTAACTTTCTTTCCAAAAACTTAAATGCAATCACTCTTCCATATACATATACTGTACATAAACTTTTCTTAGCCATTAAAAAAAGACATGGGCATGGTTGGTTTGAGTCAGACTAGTTTGGGTTTCTACATAATACCCTATATCTCTGTGATCCAACTCAACTAGAAAGCATTTAGAGCAATTAGAATTTAATATCAATCTAAGCGCCTCTTATAAAACAATGTAAATTTGATGTGCATATCATCAAAGCATCTGATTTAAAAGATCAAATTGTTCCAAAGCCCTCAGCCATATTAATACTCTTCTGTTAGAATTGGTATCAGTTTTGTTTGTTTGTGTAAGAGATAGCTTGACAAGACAGTGGCTTACAGTTTGCCATATTGAAATTATGCATGGTATTCAGAATTTTCAGCTTAGAAATAGCATTATGGTCCTCTTTTGTGGGCAGTTCTCGCACTACTGAGCAAAGACTAGTACTAAAATTGGGAGTATTGTTCATGCTTAAGTGTTCTGCAACACTTGCAAGTGCAAAAATAATGATATACATTTTAAATACATATTAAGATTTTTTTCCTTCTCTAATGTAAAAAAAAGACCTCAGGAATTAGTTTAATTTTGATTTTTTAACTTAATAAAATCACATATAATTTTAATATTCTAAGTCAAGGTATATCAGTGTGCTTGAATTTTGAAAAGGCTCATCTGGGCAATGCTCTTTCAATTAGTAGCACTGGTGGCTACATTTTTAAAAGGTTTAAAAGTGGGAACAGCTGCAGTAGTGAGCAGCACCTGGAAAATTCAGTAATTTCAAAAGCCACTTGCTTGTGTATTCTGCCCACTCAAGTCCATAAAATAGTAGACACTGTCATATTCCAAATGCAACTACTTCATAGTTTACCTTACTTGTAAACATCAGTTTTCTATAATGAAATGCCCAGAGACAGCTGGACCATGGAAGAAAGAGAATGCACTTAGTGAGCTGTGGTGTTCTGGACCCTTCTGTGATCCTCCCGGCTGTGTTTAGTGGAGAAAAGGCAGGGATCCTGTCTCTATACAATGGTGGTTTATGCTAAGACATTTGCAAACTATAATTTTTGAACAAGAATTTCTTAAAAGAGAAGCTCTCTGGCCCCCAAATTTTGTATAACACAAATTTGCTCAGAGGTACCCAAATACAGTGAAAATCTTTTCTTGTTAACATAATTGTTTTTAAACAACTTGCCCCTGGACTGGGGAAGTGGCTCAGTGGTAGAGCTCTTGCCTTGCATGTATAAGGCCTTGGGTTCAATCCCTTCAACCATAAAAAAGTAAAATAAATAAATACAAATATAAACAACTTGCTCCTTCTTAGGTTCTGTAGAAACTGTGAAAAACAGATCCTTTCTAATGTTCTCTCATTTTGGCTTTCAACCTCTAATTTTTCTACTGAAGATGTGAAATTTGATGTACTTTTAAAGGCCTATATAACTTGCTTACAAATCCAAGAGAATTCCTAGATTTGGCTAGCATAAGAATCATTACAAGAAATTTTAAAAACAAAGATGCCTAGGTCTTGTCCAGAATTATTAAATTAGAATATCTAGATGTTATGCCTGAGTATGTGTGTGTGTATATATATATATATATATATATATATATATATAAAGTCTTTTAGAGACAGGATCTAGCTACACAGTTTAGGCTACCCTTGGTGTCACTTTCTAGCCCAGGCTGGTTTCAAACTTGCAACAATCCTTGTGCCTCAGCCTCCTAAATGCTGGAATTACAGGAGTGCACCACCACGCCTGGCTGAGTTTCTGTATTTTTAAAGCTTCAAATGATTATTCTTCAAATGATTACACTATGAAGTAAAGTTTATAAGTGATCATGGCCAAGGTTCACCTAACGATATGCACTCTCATTGATTCTATCATAAGAGAACAGGAAAGTCACAAAGTATAGTTCTTTCTAGATGTTTTCTCTGAGAGAAGACTATTTGAAGTTAGTTTAAAACCTGCCAGAGAGTTTTGAAACACCATGGAGGGCTCCCAAATCAGCCTTGCTCAATGATTTTCCATCCCTTGTGGCTATTTGGGCTTCAAGCCATCTGAAATCGTAGAGACTCAAGGTAACCTAGGAGTGGGTGACCATCATTTCTAGATTGCGCCATGCCAGACACTCTTGGTTAGCTCTGAGTAACTATTAATAATGCCCCCTTTATCACTCAGAAGCATCCTAATTTGGAAGAAAATCCAAATGGATTGACAGTGACCTGTCACTGATTTTTACACTGGGAATATAGTAGAAGTTTTTACTCATATTCTTTTCTAGCAGAAGATGCCAAGTTTCCACATCCCTCTCCTCCCCAGGCCCACTCCATTCTCTTAGCCTTTATCATTGCTACATTATAAGTCTGAAGAGGAGCTCTTGGAGTCCAATGCAGGCTCCCTTCAGGCCCTACATTCCTTCCCTGAAATATGGGGTTAATAAAACTGCCATCTTTCCATCAACATATTTTGTCAACTACTCAAAGATTAAAATGCTTAAAATGGTTTTAACTATTTTCCAGTTAGTCCAGGAAACATAAAATGGGCTGCTTTCATAAGCAGCATTGTTCAGGGTAGGGGAATGTTTTTAATTTCATCTTAAAGGAAATCTGCATGATCCATGTACTGTGCAACTACCCAGGGAATTCGTTGGTAAAATAGATTTACACCTGCACAGAATGCATATTTCCTGCCTCTCATGGGAACTTAGTTGGTGTTTCAGATATACAATGTCTTGTTTTCTTCACTGAAGCTTGAGAAGATGTGTCTTGTTAGTCATTATTTCATAGAGGGGGAAGTTCATATTTCTAAAGACTGAGTTTTCCCTTAACCATTATTAGATGTTTTGACAATTAAGAGACAGACATTTTTTAATTTTGAGGAGGCTTAAATATGTTTTGATGGTGTGTGTATATGCTTAAAATTCCAACTTATAGCAGATTAAAAATTAAAAGGTATGTTCAATATATAAACCTTTCCTGAGTCCAGTAAAGATAATACAATACAAATGAACATTGATCATTGATGGATTCTATGTTAAAAGATAAAATTGTGGAGCTGGGGATTTAACTTAGCAGCACAAGTGCCTGTCTGGCAAGGGCAAGGACGTGAATTCAATACCCAGTACCAAAAAAAAAAAAAAACTATTAAATCATGGTTAGAGATTCTACTGGGTCGTATATTTATGTCACAGACCTTGAACAATTACATTTTCTCATTTATATGAATAATGAACAGATACTGAGCCCAAATAGTGAAAAGGCAGGAAGAAAAATAATCAAAGATGAACAAAGGTGCATGAAGGACCTTCTCCCTGGCTTGCCACCCATGCTATGCTCAGCTGGGCTGTGCATATCCCAGTACTGGGATTCCCCACATCCACTTCTTTGGGCAGTGCTGCCCTGTCTGATGACCTAATGGGGCTGAGGCATTGACTGAGTAGTTAAATCACAGCTCTTGCCCCCAGGAGGTTTAGAACATAATGAAGGAACATGCATGAGCATAATTCTCAGTGAGGTCATGTAACTGAGGGACAGGCTACAACCAATCACAAAACAGTCTGAAGCAGTCTACAGAGAACTATTGTAACAGGAAGAGAAATTATCTAACCCATTTCATTGCCACCCATCCAACAAACTATTTTAGGCAAGCCTCTCTATTTGTCTAGCTGTAAAGGCCTGAGAGTGGATCATTCTCATATATTGTGCTAACCACAAGGTGCAGCCAGCCAATATTCAGCAAGTCACCGACGTGGAGTGACTTGGAGTGCCAGGCACGGAGCACATTGTGAGGGCTACTGTATGAAGCCTGTCTCGCAAAATCTCAAGCGTCTGTTAGGGCTGGCCTCAGGTGTTCAGGCCACCTCAAAATCAGCCATCTTCACTGCTGTCACTACACATTGCTTTTATTGCTATCCAAGCCCTGAGCACAGTCTCCCAGCTATTCTGTCTACTGCCCATCCCCGCATCTTCACTCCTCTCTCTCCTCTTTCCTCTTTGTGCCTGTATCCTTCAGAGCAAGACACTGCTCCTTCATATCTGCAGGTGCACGGTGCCCACAGATGGATACAGGGTGCTACACCAATTGAGCCATCAGAAAACAGAGGCCAAACTGAATCAATACTCTGAAATTAACTTAATTGGTTTAATATCTGTTGTAATGAAAACACAGTGGAGTTTAATTATTGAGTGGTTTTTTTTGCCTTTTTTTCTAAATTAACCACATTTAAAACCTTCTTACAAATAGAAATCCAACATACTAATAAAATATCAGGAATATTTACTCAATTATTGTAAGGAGAAAACATATTCTAAAATCTATACATATTTAAAATATTCACTGTTAGGATTTTTTTAATTTCCCCCATTAGGAGGATGCAAATATATCACTCTTAAGCCACCCAGTAATGACCTCCTGGGGCCCTGGAAAGAAAAACTAATCTCTTGAATATCTGACAGGCAAGGTAAGCAGATTCCCAGTATGCCATCCCCTGCTGATTGGCATCACATCTTCTTACTTTTCTTTGGCGTCACTACTGCTATATACTAAGTACACAGAGCTCTGAGATTTTACTAACAGGGGAGTGATGACTGTTGATCTACTGTTACAATAGCAGAGACATTTTTTGTATCAAAGGTAGTCTCTTGTAGATCTTGAATCTATTCCCAGGGGAAAAAATAAAGGCAGAACCAACAGACAAGTCTCTACAAGGGGCCAGATATCATTGATGTCTGTGCCAAGTGAAGTGAATATTAGTTCTTTCCCCAAATGGGCATCGTTTTCTTGTCTGTTGTGATAAGAGATGGATTTATTGGACTATATGTAAAAGTAAGATGTCTCAATTTTACCATAGCTTTTCTATCAGCAGGCTAAGTATAAAATCTTTAGATCACTACTCAGCCAAATAGGACTAGACAGTGGTGGTAAACATATGGCACATATGCTGTAATTGGTTGTTTATTATCGTTGAAAGTTCTAGAGGTTTATCATCACTAAACTAGGAAGTGGCCATAAAAAAAATAAAAAAAAAACCAGAGCAGTGATGTGTAATGTGAATTTTAGGTATGACTTGATATCTAACAAACAGAAAGGGCCACAGTCTTAGTCTTAACACATTTAATATTTTACAGGGGATCAGGGTGAACAAGTTAAGAGGACTGTCAAGTTACAAATGACACCAATTGTGATGATGTTGTTTACATCTGTGATTAAAAATAATATCAAAGTAATTTTAACAAATTACAAATATCCCATAAAAATAAGTCAAAGATCATTACAAAGTACAGTAATGCTAAAAGTCCATAATTAAAATGTGAATAGTAAGTGAGAGACAGGTAAACATATGAAAAATAAGGAAATACCAAGAGAGAATTGTCATTTTTTAGGGAATTTGTGATATGGAAATGCCAAGATGTCTAGTGAGCATACTATAAAATTCCATGAGGGAAATCTTTTTAGTAATTCCACAGCCTCCAAAGAAACAAGCTGTCTTGGTTGAGAAGCACTATTGTAAACTCACCTCTACAGAAATCTACACTCTGTCTGTCCCTCACACAACGGAAGGCCCAAACCCAAAGTCTGTCAGCTGTTCTAGAATTCAGCATCTCCATAACCTAGTGATATTTTAAAGGAACCATATTTAAGACTTTCACATATAAAATTTTCTACCTTACATCTTATTGGTCAGGCTTATTAAGAATGAATTTCTGTTTTAATTTTAAAAGGTGAGTAGACATTCTAGAGAAGTCCTAGGAAAGAGCAAAATGCAGTAAATAGAAAGTTAAAACAAATCCTCATGTAAGACTGAGGAGAGGCTGAGTTAGTAGGATTGGAAGAGAACATGGGTTAACAATTACTTTCAGTTATTGCCAGGTTATCAAGAGACTTAAAAACATGATCCTGATACAGTCACCATTCAAGACAAAAAAAAAAAAAAGATGCTTAACTTTTAAAAATAAACCGCTATACTATGAGAAAAACACTTTTAAGTAATAAGTGTTTAGTCCTAGGAATATGTCACAAGAGTTTGTTTGCTAAGAGTTGTACGTTTATTTCTTTACTGGTCATTGTAACTCCTCAAATCCTGCTACTTTTACAATTAGAACTTGGTGTATGTCTTAGACACTTTTCTCGTTGCTGAGACAAAATATCCAAAGTTAAGGGAGAAAAAGGTTTATTTAGCTCATAATTTGTAGCACTTTCAGTCCATAATTGGCTGGCTTGCTAAGCAGGGTGGCATCACAGGCACCCAAGAGAGTTCATGGCAAGCATAAGTTAGCAAAGCGACAAGGGAAGGTCACAGCTCTTTCTATCCCTTATAGCTTATACAGGCTACTTATGGCAGCATCATTAATCCTAGTGCCCTTGAATCAAGTCCAGCATCACAAACTAGATCCAGTTACCTCTGAAAAAGCCCCACCTATACCGCACAAGGCATTAGGGGGACATCTAGACACAAACCATAAAAATATAAAACAATTGTTATGCACAATCTCCTTGTTAAACATAGAAATACATATGAATATTTTCCTATAGCCTAGGAAGTTAACTGGTTTATTTGGAAGCAAAGAGGAATTGATGTGGCATTGTTTTTATCAGTGGTTGAGAGTGCAAGTGGTAAATATCTGAAAATAGAACACTGAAAAATGCATGCATTGTATGTACTGAAAGGTCAGCACAAAGCATAATCTTTATGGCAAGCCTGCCCATCCACTCCCTCCTACACGGTGCATATTCCCAAGACTGCAGCTTGTATAAGTCCCCATTGTGATGTAAACTCTGCAGAGAGTGTGACTTCTGCAGAGGTCAGCTGGTCTGTGAATTTAGAGCAGGGACTTCTCACTCTGCCTGTGAATCATCAGGGGAACATTCTATAACACTGTTGTGCATACCCGTGTCTAGAAATTTTGACTTAATTGGTCTATGATAGGACCCAGGACCATTTTTTGTTTGTTTTCTAGCACTTAGGTGCAGCTGATGTACAACCAGAATTGTGTCTGGTTTAGATTGTTATAATTTCTTAATAATAAAACTATGTATTGTGACAGTTTTAGATGTCTTAGTTACTTTCTCACTGCTGAGGCACAATAGTTGACTCCCACAATTTATTTCTTTTTATTTTAAAGAGGATAAAACCAAGGAAAATAAAACAATAAAACCAATCAAAGTAAACCAGTATAAGTGATACAGGTCTTCAAAACTTTGCAAAATCAACAATAGTTACCCTAATGCCTTTTGTTGTCTTCAAAATAGATGCAAATACCTTCAGACATAATAAAAATCGAACAGAATGGAATAGAATAGAAACAATAAAAACAAAACAATGAATGCAGTAAAGGACTTCAAAACAAGCCTAGAGTAAATCCAAAGTTGCTACCATAAAATAACTGCTCCTGCCATCGGATTTGACATAATCAAACAAAATAAGAGAATAAAGCCCAACCCAACAAAGCAATGAAAATGATGTGGTTTCAGGGGTGGGGGATCACTTCCTGGTGAGGCCTGGTTCTCTACCTGCACAGTCCATGAATGGCTCTGACAACTCATGGAAACAGGCTTGGGTCTCTACTTCCACAATTTAAAAGAGGAGAGGTTCATTTTATGTTTCATCCCATGGTCTGCAGGCTCCAAGGCAGAAACAAGATAGCAGAGGAATATTGGTGAGGAGAAAAGTGCTCAATCCATGGCAGCCAGGAAGCAGAGAGAGAAGGGAGGAGCTAGGGAAAAGGATATACCCCTACAGACCATATGCCCAGTCACCTACCTCCAACAAGGCCCCACACACTAACAACAAGTCAGCTGTAGTACTCCTATGGCCCAATCACTTTCCACAATATGAGAATTCCGAGTCACATTTTCGATCTCAATTATAACATATGATATGGACTTTCAGGTCCATAATGGCCACCATGAGGTACTCCATGAGGTCCTCACTGGGAGAAAAAAATCTTGGCATCTTCATAGGAATATAATATTTACCATTCAAATTCCTATTGCAAAAATATTTTCTAAACTCTGATATAGCAACTTCATGAGGTATACTTGATACATAAAGCTCATATCACTTATGTAATTTGACTCTGTTATCCCTCCCTTTCCTTTACCTATTCTTTCTATTCTCCCCAAAAGAATGCCAGAGTGTTGTCCCTGCTAGCCCCTTTCCTATCTCTATTCGTGGTTCAGATGTACTAGAAATGGAGCTGACAGTATCACTGGTTTTTCCTGCAGGGTCAGTAGCCATAGGGAAATGCGGAGGACCTTGAGACAGGCAGGTGTCACTCATCTCCCCAGAGTTTGGCAGAAAAGACACTTCAAGTTACTGCAGGGTGCTTTACGATGCCAGTCATTCCTGGAAGCAGATAGAGAAACCAACTCTCAATCTAAACTCCAGTCTTCTCCTGGGCTACCTTGAGCCTTGGAGAAGTCGTGTGTACTCAGTTGTGAACAAGTAGTAGACAATCTCTGAGTCTTTCATTTCTAAAATTCTGTGATTCCAGTTGACCAGTACTCATAAAAACATGGAAGCCTAGAAAAGTACATAAAACCCATGCAGGGAGAAAGATGGGGGACTTCTCATCAATAGTATTTTGTTACCCTGTTCCCAGTTTCTACCTGCTGGCATCCTCACCCTTAATATCTAGACTGTAGGAGCTGATGAAATACTGAGCTTTCTCATGACCTACTCAATGCAGATGTACTGAAAGTAAACATTTGGTACTGAAGACTTAGAACTGGAGCTCGTTTTCCCCTCTGACCTGGACTCAGTACTCTGTGGTCTTCCTTTTTATTGTCCTTGTGTGCAAGTTGGCTATATTCCAAGATGAACCAGAACATCAGTTCCAAAATTGGTTACAAACTTTTAGCTTTTTTTTTTTAACCCCAAGAAGCCAATTCATTTTAGTTCACATAGAAAAGAAGTGAGTAATTACTTGCAACTTAAGTAGATCTATTGTCTTGAAAAGGTCTAAGTAAGAAATGCTCAGACTTTCTGAGTGCCAACAGTTGTCAGATTCCTCTAGTTCGTGTGGCTCCATTTCTGAAGTTATTTAAGCACCCCAGCTGTAAGCAATAAGATGAAATGACTAAGTGCTACATGGCAGAAGCTCTGTGACTTTGAGTCACATTTTCCCATAACCCACTGTCAAGTTTGTTTCTCCTTGACCCATATAAAGTTTTAGCTTTTAGGGCCCTGTATAATTTTAATCCCATCATTTAGCTGTCCAGCTGTATGATTCTGAAGGTAAACATGAAGTTGTTTGAATTCCAGACCACCTGAACGTTCCTAGGAAATTCATCAGCTCTCTGAGCAAAGCTATATCAAAATCTGTAGGTTTGGATCCAGATTTCATGAGAAGCAAAAACTGAATTAATCTACCTTTCCAATGACTAGCCACTTTTTGTTCACTTTTTTTTTTTTGACAAAGTTATGCCTGGCTTAGAAAAATATGAATGTAATCAGTGAATGCTTTTAATGTCTATTGAACCAAATAACACATTTAGAACTCTCCTTCCTAAAGATTATTTGGGTGGTGTCCTTGTAAAACATGACAAGGCGAGAGACAGCAGTATCCACTTATTCAACATTTATTCATTTGGTAGCCACCACATTTCAGAAGCTTATAGTGTAGTATCAGAAATAATAACCACACACAATCATATTTTAAATGAAGCTGTGACAGTTTGAATGAAAGAGGAGTTAGGTGGGGAAAAGATGGCTGAAGTTAGAAATCTTTGAAGAATGAACATTTAGATTAGGACATTTCAAGTAGCTATGAGGTAGGCAGAAGGAGAATGGGAAGAGTGTTCCAACCAAAGCCAACAGCACATCACAAGTTCTGAGACAGGAAAGGGCTTGTAGCATCATCCTGGGAGAAGTTATTTCAAGAATCCAATGAAAATTCTAGAAGTTAAGTCAAGTGTGGTGGCACAAACCTATAATTCCAGCACATAGGGAAACTGAGGCAGGAGGAAGCAAGTGTTAGGCTAGGTAGGGCCACTTAGACTCTGTTTCAAAATAAAAAATGAAAAGAACTAGACATGTAGCTTAATGGTAAAATAACCCTGAGTTTGATCCCAAGCACTGAAATACAAAGAAAACAAAACAAATCTACAAGTTAATGATTTGGGAGGCAAGTGAGAAATGACTTCTGTTCTTACTTGCAAGGAGTGCAACCCAGAAGGACCGTGCCTCCCTTGCCATGGTAGTAATTCCTCAATGGGCTTCAGCAGCTATTGGTATCTCTATTTTGTTTACACTATCTTCTTTGACCTTGACCTGATCCTGTTTTCTCATTTCTTTGAGTCTATCCTCAAAAATAGCTGCTTTACCAGTTTTGAATGAATGAATAAGTGAACCTCCAAGGCCATAATATTATAATCAATAGTACCTACAAGAAATAATCAAACATTTTAAGCTCTTGACAAACTTAAGGTTGTGTCTCATTACATCATATTATGGCTTTTCTGGAGCAGGAGATCTTAACCAGTGCAACTTTGCCTCTCCTCCAAGGTGACATTTGGCAATGTCTAGAGGCATTTTCAGTTGTCATAATTTGGGGGATGCTACTAGCACCTAGCAATAGAGACTAATGGTGTTGATAATTGTCCTACAGTGCATAGGACAAGGTCTTTACTAATACCTCAAGAACAAAGGATTATCTGACCCAAAATGGCAGTCATGCCCAGATGAAGAAATCTTATCATAGAATTTGGGGCTTATGTTTTGACAATCACAATACCTAGAGTGTCAGACAGTTCTGTGCAATGGGCAGAGACTATCCATGCTTAGATCTTGGAAGAACCCTGGTGTGTAATCCTTTTTCCCACTGACCGAGCAGTGTTCAGACTTGTAGAGATTTATTTCATTCATTTTCTATTGGTTTAATAAACAGAGTCAAAGCACTAGGAAGGAAAATATCCCAGCAGTGAGGTAAGATGAATGCTATTAGTAACCCTAGTTTGACTTAACTGAATGGTAGGAAGCAAACTTTGCCATCAGGAAGTGTATTGTAGGAACTGAAAAGAAGTTAATAATGTTTAAAAAACTCCACTTCAAACAAATATGTTCTCAGACCAATGGGCAACTTGCAAATGGTGAAGACATTTCTGTTTCTTGTGTCTTTGATAAAATAGAAACAGTTTTATTTCCTTTTAGCGTGGCAATCATTCATATCTGTCCCATGACACACCCAGAAGGTTAAAGAATAACAAACTCCCAAGTATATACACAGAATTTAGTGAGCAAGCCAGACCTGTGGATGAATCCTTTAATTGCATGTTTGGATAAAATAAGATTTCCGTGCATTAAATGACCCAGGACTTTTTTATTTGGGACAGAATTTTCAACATGCTGAGAGCTTTGGTTATTTCTCCTCAATGACAGCAAACACAAACGTCCCCCAAGGACTCACTTCTCTCTATTCAAGTTCACTAAATAATCAGCCTCTATGCTGCTATTGCTGGCTCTTGCTTGGCTATTTTTACACTGTTCTCTGTTCTGTGTCTCTTGTTTAGTGACACTCAACATCAACAAGTGAAACCAAAGAGATACCAGAAGGCTGTGGAGAGAAAGGAATCAAGAGATGTGCAGGCTGCTTTGTACTGAGCCATTGTCAGCTAGATCTTTTTTGTGATACTAAAAGCATAAAGTTGTGTGCACCAAGCAAACCAGGTTCCCAATGTAGGCTCCTGGAAAACTAGTTTCAAGTATACAAATTATGACCTGAGGCCACCCAGAGAAACAATAAGCACCTCACAAGAAGAAGTATAAACTGTGGAACCACAGAATCCTCTTACAATGAGGATATCTTTCAGCAACTCAACAGGGATGTATTTATGTTTCCTAAGGATGCCCTAGCAAAATATCACATACCTGATGACTTACAACAAAAATGTACTGACTCATGATTCCAAAGGCTGGGCATCCAAAATCGTGGTGTCCCTTGCTGGTTTCTGGTGTTCACCAGCAGTTGCCAGAAATCCTTGTAGTGCAGCTATATAACTCCAGTTTCTGTCTCCATCTGTGATTTTTTCCCATAGCTCTCTTCCTGAAAAGATGGCAGTCATTTTGGGATAAGAGGTCTATCCTACTCAGTGCGGTCTCATCTTAAGAAACACATCTACAATGATTCTGTCTAACTAAAGTCATATTTCTAGGTTCAGAGGATTGGGACTTTGATAGAGCCTGGAAAGGGTACCTAATTCAATGTGTAAGAGGATGTATACTAGGAACACATATCTGTCTTATCAGAGCAGAGGAATTCAGCTTAAATTTCAAAGTGTGATATGAACCCCAGAAAAATTCTTGAAAAAACCTGATGTTTGCTTTCCTAGGAAAAGATGAATCAGATCAAAATTGAATTAATCCAAAGGAAAGACTGTGTACTCGTTTGGCACCAGTTTCTCTTGCATATCTGTGCACTTGCTCTGATGGGCCCTCTTCTACCCCAGGGCATATTTAGTTACTGACTGTCTTGTAGTGACTCCAGGTGACTGCTAGAGATGAGCTGATTTTTTTTCTTGTTCATGTAATGGAAGAACACAAAATAATTGGTCACCCATGTATGTGGGAGGACTTCATAAATGCTGCAAAGGTCTTCTTTTCCAAAGTGTTTCCTCCATCTTCCCAGTAATGTTACTGAAGTGCCTAACATTTCCCCATTTCTCCTAACCAGAACAAAAGGACCAAAGTTCCTTATGCAGCTGCTGACACAACTGGCACTGTCCTAAACATTTTGCTTAAGTTTGCATACCAAATACTCCAACCACTCTGTGAAGTAGGTGCTAGCAATACCTGGATTTTACACACAAGAAACTGAGGCATGGTTTAGTACTTTACATGAGTTAATACTGCAGAGCAGGAATTCAAACTCAGACTTCATGCTAAGGACTAGGACACCATATTGCATTTCAAATGTACCTTGCAAAAGCAATGTAGCAACAATTATCATACTCACTCAGACCTGAACATCAGATATGTTAAATTCTTTTGTTTAGCATGAAAATGAAGGCTAAGGCAGTTTGTTTCTCATCATGTTCTCCCCAAACCACCTGCTTCAAAATGTAGGGATAGGTCAATAAGCTTTCCATCATTGTAACAAAATATTTGAGATAAACAACTTAAAGCAAGAAAGCCTTTTGGATCATGATTTCAAAGGTTTTGGTCCAAAGTCACAAGGCCATGTTGCTTTGGGCCTACTGTGGCACAGTACATCATGCAGAGGGTGCTGTTTATTTCATGGCAGCCTGGGACAAGGGGGAGTGAGAAGAGCCAGGTTCTCAATATCCCTTACAAAAGCACATCCCCAAACACCTAACTTCCTCCCATTAGGCTTTGCCTCCTAAAGTTTCTGCCATCTCCCAGTGGTGCCACAGGCTGCTCACAAAGCCTTTAGCAGGCCATTTAAGACTCACACCATAGCAGAAAGAGGGACAGATGCCTGATCCTACTTTCACACCACTGAGTCCATAGTCAAGGCCCAAGAATCTGTATTCAACAAGTATCTCCAGAAAATTCTTGAGTATTCTAATGTTTGAGAACCATTGGTTTTAAGGAATAAGGGGTATGTAAAATGTTATGGAAACCAGGGGACCCTTCTAACAATGATCAGATGGCCCAGGGATCCTGGTCAGATAAAGAATGAGGTGAGAAAGAGAGGGTAAAGTTGCAAATGGGGAGCTGAGAGCCAACTCCTTCCTCTTGCGGAATCATGCACCCTTCCCATGATAGAAATGGTTAATGCTGAGGAGGGGGAAACATCTCATTAGTCTGGATGGGAAGCATGGATGCAGGCAACAGAGAACAACAGAGTGGTTCAGAAATCCCAAAATGTCTCTGAATGAGTGGATTTACATGAACAGAAAATAGAGCTTGGTGTGATGCAAAAGAGTATGATGTGCTAGAGAGAAAAGTGAATGAGCAAGCAACAGGTTGAATTCTTGGGTTGTGGTCTATTCAAATGATTATAGTTTTCTTGATGCTCAGAATCTTAATAATGGCCAAAATAGTACCTATTTTGCAGGTCCTCACATTCAGGATGTGACTTGAGTCTATGGTGGTGTATAGTGCTCTATAATGTCAATTATTGCTACAGCCAAGCCTTTGTAAAAGTCTTCTGCCCTGGAATATGTCTACCACACTGAGGCCTGCAGTCTACTAATGAACACCTGAAGATGACATTCTCCTTACAGAAAGCAAACAGCCACCTAAATTCATTCTAAAGTACAAGTTCCTTGCAATGCATAATAATCATTCAAAATAAAAAGAAATCCAAAAAATAAAAGCATGCCTGTGGTACCAAGCAAATAATTTACAAGATATACTATTGTGATTAATGAAATTCTATGTGTCCCTGAATCGTTTACAGTTCCTTTAAAAGAATCCACGGGCCAGGGATATAGCTCAGTGGCATGAGCACATACCTGACATGCACAAGATCCTGAGTTCATTTCTGGGTACTAAATAAATAAATAAAAGAATGCATCTATTGAAGAATACTTAATTGCAAGTTAACATGTACATGATAATACTGACCATTATGGAGGATACCAGAATGGGTGCGACAAACATAGACCCTGCCCTAGGTCCTAGCCTTGACCCAGTCACTGATTACTTAGTGACCTTTCTTTATGGGAAAAATGGAGGAACTTTTACCATCCTTCTTATTAGAAGGTAACTAGAATTTCACAAGTGTGTCAAGAAAAATTTGCCAGATGAACGAAATAAGATGCTTTATAGTCCTTTTATGTGCAAAATATTCTGATAGTGATGACAGGAAAACAAGAAAGAGGTTAGTCCAAGGAACTGATTTAGGGCCCACTACTGGAAGGCCAGGACAGTGACTGCAG
Source organism: Hydrochoerus hydrochaeris (assembly GCA_004027455.1). Taxonomy (NCBI): domain Eukaryota; kingdom Metazoa; phylum Chordata; class Mammalia; order Rodentia; family Hydrochaeridae; genus Hydrochoerus; species Hydrochoerus hydrochaeris. Next base: position 18,518 of record PVLA01007666.1, on the reverse strand, counting down.
GTCTTTCCACATCCCACACCCATACCCAAAACTCTTCATTTGCTCATAGAGACAAGTTAATACGCATCTTTCTGCCATCTTCCATTGGAATCCTGTCTAGCAATGTACCTTTCCTCCTTCCTCCCTGTACACATTCTTGTGTCCTTCTGCAAGATGAAACTGCCCCTTCAAGGAGCCAGCTTGATTTAAGCCCCAGAACACAGGTCACTGATTCTACCCGAGGTTTATATTCTTCCTAGGGCTGTGAATGGGTCACCCTGGAATCCACATAATCATACATATTTAGAATGCAATTCAGGCTTTCTGCTTTTAGCACCAGTTGCAAGAGCCCTGCATCCTTTTCAGCTGTGTAGTCTGGCTGAGTAAAGCTTGCCCTTGGGAAAGTACGTGGGTATCAGTGCAAAGTTCCTGTGTTCTGGTAACATTTAATTGTTCTAGTTCTCAACTGCCTCTGCACCCACACACTCACACACATTTATTCCATTGGCTTCCAAGGCATCTCAAGATGTTGGAAATATGTGTGGAAACAGACAGGGATGTAGAAAAATGTCCTAAACTCTCTGTATGATTGGGTCTGTTACCTATGTTAGGATTTTTAAAAATGTATTTGAATTTTTAAATGTGCATTTGTTTATACTGAGTGTAAATAGTGAAAACAAATCAGGGTATCCATGTCTGGGTGTTTTTATTAATACATGATGGTCCTTTATTCTTGTCCAGTAACACATATTCGTAAATTTAAATTAGGAAAATCTTTTCCCAAGAGTGGTTCCATTCACTAATTCACTAGAATCCAAATGCTATGCAGCATGCAAGACATGGAGGGAAAAGAGTTATTGATCAAAAAAAGCTGTCTTTGAATCCAAAGGGCCGTATATATAGAATAGGCTATTACATGAGAAAGAGGAGAAATCCTGTTAAAAAATATAGATCTCAGGTCCCACTGCAGAGAAGCTAAAATCAGTCTCAATTGGGGCCAGAGATTGTGTGCTTTAATATGCATTCTTCCTGAGAGATCCTTTTGCCATTTTATTCTTGCTAGAACTCCTAAGAAAAAAAGTTTTATGCTAGTATATTCTAAAGATTTTAGAATCTATATTTCATAATGGTTTCCTACAAGAAAGTGACAGTTTTTAGAGTATATTTGGTTATAAACCCAAGCCATTTGAGCTATGTGGGTGGGCAATGTTACATAAACATTCATAGCCCAAAACTTTTCTGATATTATGTTTAAAGTGAATTGTAGAAAGTTCAAAATGCTGTGTTTCCTTCTTAAATATTTATGGATTTTGCCATAGGCCCAAATTCTCGGGAACTGAGTAGATATCCATTGTATACATTTTTCTATAAGTATGAATAATAATAGAAAAAGGCCCTAAAATTAAAAATTATAATCAAAACAAAATTTGTTTTGGAATTGTATTTATTGTCTCTAGCTACTGTCTTAGTTACTTTTCTGTCATTGCTGAGACAAAACACCTAACACTCAGAATTAAGGAAGGAAAAGTTTATTTAGTTCACTGTTTGTGGAAGTTTCAGTCCATAATCAACTGGCTCCAAGGCAAATGGCATGGTACTGGGACAACACTTCAAGGCAACAGCCAGCAAAAGCAGCTAGAGCAAAAGAGGGGAAAAGCAAGCCTCTTTTCCTCCCTTATTTTGTACATAGGCCACTCCCTGCTCCAGGATCTGTGTAGCGCTCACAAAATCTCCTTGCCCTCTTCTTGCACAGAACTAGGATATTTACAATGTAAGAACCCTGGTTCCCTGCTTATTCTCTTAGTTAAACTTCTAAATTTCTCAAGTTGACACAATGCATCAAGCATAACAGCTACAAAACAAATTATCTCCAAAATTTAGTGACACAGAAAAATAAGTATTCACCATCTCATGTCTTCTGTGTGTCAGGAATCAATGTGACTGAGTGGAGTGGCTGCTCAGGCTCCCTCATAGGCTGCAATCAGGTGTCAGGGCTAATGTCCTCTCAAAGCCACACTGGAGGAAGATCTACTTCCAAGCTCTCTCACAGGCAGTGATGGGATCCATGTCATCTCAAGCTATTGCACAGAGGACTCCAGTGTCTCAGTGATTGTTGGCTGGAGGTCTCCCTTGATTTGTTTCTATATGGCAACTCACATCATGGCAACTGGCTTCCAGAAAACAAAGCAAGACAGCAAGCAGGGCAGATGTCACAGTCTTTGTAACCTTACTTCAGAGATGACACCCCATCACTTTGGTCATGTTGAATTATTTAGAAGAAAATTACTAATTTTAGCCCACACTCAAAGGAGTATGATACACAAGGGCCTGAATACCAGTTTAGAGGGGGCCAGTGAGACCAACTTGGATGCTGTTTATCACATATAAAATAATATATCATACATAGTATTTTAATATTATATATTATCATGTGTAAATAATATTTCTAGATAAAACTTGATTAAATTGTTTCATTCATGGTTAATTTATCATCCTGCTTGTGCTTTACTAAAACTGATGTTAATGTAAACATTTCCTGATACAAGTTAGGCAGCATAACCTTAAGACTTACTCCTAAGTAAAATAAACACTCATGTATACATACTGCATTGTTTCTCTGGCGTGTGAAACCAAAGGTGTAAATAAGGGCCAAGATGTATAATAGATATTGTGGAATAGGAATAAAATGTTCAAATGGGTAGGGAACTAAGGGGTGGGGAGAAGGGAGGGAAAGGAAAAAAAATGGGGAAAGAAGGAAAAATGGAAACATGACTTTCATTAATTAAAAGGGGGAAGAGGAGCTGAAGGATGAGGAGGGGAATGAGAAAAGAAAAAAATAAAATTATATGATGTACAGGTACAAATTCCCTATGATGAATGTGATCCTTATGTATACCTAAAATGTACCAATAAACTTAATTAATATTTTAAAAACTTAGGCAACATATTGTAAGAATAGAGTCTAGTAGTTATAGAAAGAAATACTGAAGTAAGAAATGGAACTCACATTTCTAGTGGAGATATGCATCCTCTTTGCCAGCCAACAAGAAAGAACATTCTAGAAATGATTTCTGCCTCAGGTAACTAAAAACCTGAAATTTTGTGCTTTAAAAATAAGAATGTATATGTGTCAGATAAGAAACTATAAAGAGGCAAATAGTGCTGGTATTCTTTCAGCAGCTTGATAATGGCAAAAGCAATTTCTTTTTAGTTCTCTTATCCTTTTAATCGTAGAAGTCACTTCATGGCCAAAAGCTGGCTTCTCTTATGTAAGGAACACATCCTATTCTAACCAGGACAAAAGGAAAAAAGTCTTCCCATATGCCTCTCTCTTTTCATAGAAGGATACAGTCTTTCTGGAAGTCCTAACCAATTTCCACTTAGATATCATTGGCTAGAACTGAGTGACATGTCTGTCTCACTGAGACTAGCATGAAGATGTGAAGTCTAAACCAACCATAACTTATCTACGAGACCAAAAGCTCGTTCTAGTTACCCAAGTCAATTAAGATCCTGTAAGCACAGAAGTGGAATGGTGAATGTTGTAAACACTGGATGTATATATTTTGTAGGTTCTGTATGTACAATACATTTTAATAATGATTAATCTTCTACACATTTCATGTGTTCTAATGCTATCCCAATTTCCACTAGCAGTTAAAAAAGATATTTTCCTATAAAAACAGCATGTGTATGCATCGTTGAGTATGAAATCCCAAAAGTATTTAAAGTTTCCTTCTTAGAAACCGTTCAAAAGAAAAGAGAAACTGAAGGGGGAATGGGAAAAGGTAGGAAGAAAAAAGGGGAAAAGATACAGAAGATAGTTAAGATAGTTATACTAGTTTCTCTTTGGTCATTGAAATGAAAGATTTGTGCTAATATTGTTTGAACAATATTCCATGCCTATATCTTTTACTTTGAGTAACTGCTCTGAAGATAACAAGGCACAGTGTATTAATTATTGTTACTCTCCTATTAGCCTGATTTGAAACTGTTTTATTTTACTTCTATTCTTTTTCTTCTCTTTAAAAGAAATTAAAAAAAGAAAAAGAAATAAAGTTTCCTTCTTGTGAATTCTTTATTAAGGATAAAATGTCCAGATTTTGGGACAAAAAATAGTTTTATGCTTCTTGTAATCCTGTATACATATAAACTATTGTTAAAATATTGCCTGCAGATATGTTTAACAGGATGAAATCTTATGAATTTATGGCACTAGATGAGTATTACCAAAACACAACAAGACAAATGGCTTTTCTTGATGTCTGCTGCTAGATTTTTGTTAACTTATGTTTCTGAAATTGAAACATTATAAGTCAATGCTGCACTGAGGTATTTAGAGTCATTTATAAAAATCTAGTAATATAAACTGTTGGTTTCTTACAAAACATCTATTGAGCCACAGAAATATCACTGAAGCACATTCATGCCTTTGATCTTTGGCTCTGCATAACAATTCTTGCCAAAAGAGTGACTTGCTCCATAGATTACAGAACAGAAAGTTAGTTTTATGGAGAGATAACTCAGTTCCATCTGAAGCATCCCATTAGAAGAACTATATTGCACCTAAACCTCATGGTTTGATTTTTTTAAGCAAATGTCTAATTCTTGTGCTTCTCCAAGTTTTAGAGAGGAGATAAAGTGCGGCCGTAGGCAAGATCAGCCTTTGTAAAGGGGTAAGTAGGATGAGTTCCTTAGGAATTTAGGACTGAGTGACTGTTTTGCTGGGAGATGCTACCAAGCTGCTATCAAGCTGATGCTACCTGTGAACAGTGAGCACACTGGGGATTGTCAGAAAAAGGCACTACTGTCATCCACTCAACACATGGACTGTGAGCACTCTGCATGTGAGTTCAGATGCAAATAGAGCTGCCTTTCACACTGACCATGGGACACAGCAGCCAGCCTGTTCAAGGACGACTGTTGATAGCAGGCAATAATGGAAGAGCACAGGAGAGTTCCTGAGCTGAGTTCCAATGTTGTGTCCATCATTAAGTGGGAAAGTACCTTTGATTCAGTCATCTGACAGCTGTGATCTTCAATTTCTCCATCTCAAATGGGAGTCTTTTTATGTTTTTGGGTTTTTTTTGGTACTAAGGATCGAACCATGACCTTGCGCTTGCCAGGCAGGTGCTTATATCACTGAGATAAATCCCTGACCCCTCAAATGACACTCTTTTAAATACTTATGAAATTGCTGAAGCATCTGCAATTTGACTGAGGTGGAATTTTGAACCGCCTTTGATGAAGTGACTGTTCAGTTGTGGAACTTTGCTGGGTTAAATACATTTTGAATGCAAACCATTATGTAAAATGAATATTTCATTCCAATTTTCTTCACCCTAGATGATGTATAAAAATGCCCATGTCTACATGGTGAAAAGGGCATTTTTCCTAAGCGTTTACAGAGACATCTTGGAAGTTAATGCCTTAGAAGGCAATGGGGGTCTTATGGAAACCAGAGATATGGATAGAATGGATAGAGAAGGTACATACAGAGGACAATACTGCCAGGGGTGTAGTGTGGCACATAGGGCTGGACATAGGACTGGGAACTGTGAATTTAGAGTTCTTCTAATTTCAGCTTTTACACTAATTTAATTGGGACCTTGAGAATGTCTGTCGCACTTTAATCATTCTGTGCCTCAGTTTCCATATCTGCCAATTTTTCAAGTAAGATAATACTGGCTGAGTGCCCAGAATTGTGAGAACATTCTGATCAGAGCCATAAAATAAAAATAAAATTAGTACTAAAAATGCAAAGCATCCTAGTTACTAGATGTCCTGACTTAAAATGGAAACATTAACGAGAGTCATTCCTTTAATAATCAGAATGTGAATGTTTTAGGAAGCTCATCTAGCTGCATGAAAATTAAGCCAATAATAATATTGTAAGGGCCTGTAGTTCCAGGGACACAGAAGCAAAAGTTGCAGACACATTCCAGCTTTGCCAGTGGGGTAACCTTAAGCAGTTTCTTAAGCTCCCATACTATACTCCTTTGAGATTATTAGAAATTTAGGTTTGTTCTTTTGAGCCAGTGGTAGAAGTTGAATTCCCAACTATTATGTGCTTTGCCATCAATAACTTTTCATATTATAATTGTCTGTTTAAAAACCTAGTTAACCAGAGTGAGGAATTTGTTAAAGCTACTACTCATTGAGTACTTACTGCACTGCTATATAGCCATGTTAAGTACTTTACAGTGTCTCTTGCACACCTCACAAAACCCTAACCAATCACTGCTGTAGAAATGGGGATAGGGTGAAACTAGACTTCACCTCTCGTTCCACTATACCTTCCTTGCTTGTTTTTTTTTTTTTTTTTTTTTTTTTTTTTTTTTTTTTTTTTTTTTTTTTTTTTTTTTTTTAGCTGCACCTAAATGACTATCTATACTCTTTGAGTGTTCTTTTAAGCCACCTTAAATTTTTCAAAATTAAAGTAAAACTTAGCTAATGATGTATTTATATAACATGTTTTGGTTCTGTAGCTGTATATTCCTGCAAACCTGCTTCAAATTCACTTGGATATGTGAGGATAAATCATGCCCACAAGCAGTTTCTGGAAAGCATTAAAAACGTAGCCATGCAGAAAGTTACCATGCAATTTAAAAGAAATCATGAGAGCTCCCACTAAGTCCACCAAAAAAAGTATTTATATTTACATTTAGAAGAATATTTATTATCAGGAAATCTTTCATGTACTCATATGTTCATAGATAATCTTCACTAATTATATATGTAGCGTGATCAATATATATGGTGAGTGTTTAAATTTTAAAATATATCATAGTAAAAGACGTACTGCCATTAATCCTCCGCAGAACACTGCCCCTCACTTTGTTCACATGTATCTATTGTTCTTGCCACTTTCCAAAGCAGTTCTGTGAGTCCTCTTTCTCTAGTGGCTTTATATGATGTGATCAGAAACACAGTGAAGGCTGCTGTCACGTGCCATCCAACAGAGAGACAGGCTTGTTAAAAACATTACAGTGTGTCCTCGGCCTCCTTCGTCATCAGCCGGCACTGTACAGCTTCTGGCTCCTACTCAAAATTAGTGTTTTGAATTGATTCAGGATATCAAGGTAGCCACGACAGCTAACTAAAGACACAAAGGAGGACTGCTAAAACTGCTTCAGTAAGTTGCAAGAACCATGGGATAAGTATGTTCAAATGGAGGGAAGGTATTTTCCAAGGGATTAATAGTAATGTGGTTTTCACTATGATTTTTTTTAATTTAAACATTCACTATGCTCTTTGGTCACACCACATACTTATATAACATGGGTCAATTGTATATATGGTGTAACACTGTCCTCAGAGGCCGCACTCTGAGAATTATTAGTTATAAGAAGGATTAAATTCAGTAAGTTTTTTAATTATTATGCCTTTTAATTATATTTACATTTAGAAGAATATTTATTATCAGGAAATCTTTCATGTACTCGTATGTTCATAGAGTACTATCTCAGCTTAGAGAAATTTTAAACTTTCTTGTGTGAAACAGTGTGGTGGTCAACAAAGAATTGGTTTCCTTGAGATTAAATATAATCCTAGAAAGCCTTTATTTACCTGGATATTCATTAACATTTCTAAATCTCAATTTTTTTCTACACACTTGGAATAATATAGGGTTGTTATCAGTTAAATGGAATAAATAATACCCAGCCAACAAATGTTAGAAACTCTCCCTTCTCTTGGAAAAGAACCTCAGTGCAGACATGCTGAGCATCTGCTCTCTGAAGTGGAAGGAATTACCTCTGTCTTGTAAACTGCTTCATGTCCTTCTTTGGTAAAAGATTTTATTTTCTAATAAATATGATGGATACTTTCTCTTTGTTTTGTTTACTCCCATTTTTTATTAGTGCATACAGATTAATGGGTTTCATTTGGGCAGATATGTACACGCACACAACATAGTTTAGTGGTTTCTCTCCCATACTCACCCTCCCCTGTAGTTTCACGTTTGGGGGGGGTAGGTGTCAAAATGATGCATTTTGATCATGCTCAAAGCTTGTATAGCAGTTCTTGGTTGTTTGTGTACCATCACTGCTAATCCTCTGGTGACAGGTTAAGAACGTGCTATGGTAACAATATTTACTTCATCAAATTTCTTACAAAGATCATCATTTAAAAGTAAAAATTGGAATGCATTGCACTTGAATGAAGGGAAACTGCAGGCAGTGTCAGAGTATGGTATCACAATACAACTCCATAATAAGCAAAAAAGTTGCATAAAAAGCTTGGTTATTGACATGGTGGTTTTTTTTCACATATTTACCACAACCTTAAAAAAAAAAAAACAAGTAAATGCAGGCCTCTGATCTAAATGGGTAAATGAAACTAAAATGACAGTAAATCTAATAATTTCACTTACAGAATGCTAACCATACCATTTTTATGTATTACACGTTAGGACATAGGGCAATCGATCAAGAATCAGAATGTTCTAGAAAATAAACTTTAAAAATTGGCAAGCACCATGTTCTTTTTCCAGAAGACATTTTATTGTGTTGAATCAAAGGTAGCTTTTTGGCACAGAGCAGCTCCAAGGAGTTAGTCAAGTCCTTCTTCCCTAATCCTGAGCTTGGCTGCTTTGCTGCTCCCAGTCATCCACTTGTTTGGCTTTCACACTCAACCACCAAGCAGTTGAGCTGATTCTGTCTTACTTTTCTGTGGATGATTTTTGTTTAATCTTGTGCTGCTGTTTAGTGTATGTAAATCCTGAGAATGACTTGTATTGGTTGACAGGTACTAGAAAGAGAATGCTATTAGAAAATGAGCCAAATTTGCATCCCGACCTTGCCATGTGTTTGACTTTAACAAGTCACTTTTGCCTGTCTTCCTTTGTGAAATGACAATAAGCCTCCTACCCAAATAGATTGGAAACCCCAGGTACACGAAAACAATGCAGATGGAAGTATTTGATGACCATTATGTAACTGCAAACTAATTTGACTGCTTCCTAATTGCCACCAAAAGGGACTTCTACAGGATGGATGAGGTGTGGGCCATTTGTATTTGTACCTGTCATTACCTAAAACTTTAGTTTTAATTTGCTGAGTTCAAAAGTGAAGTTACCACTGATTAACTTGTGGTTAAATTGCCTTCTTCTAACTTTGTGTTCTTCATGTCACCACTGTTCTCAAAAGCAGGCACAGCAGAAGCACAAATCCTAAAGGTCATCCTAAGCTTTTCTGTCTTTCAAGTAACTATATCCTATAGATTCTTCCCTTAATGTCCCGGAAATCCCTTCTTTTCTTTTTTGTTCATTTTTTTTCCTTCCTTCCTCCCTCCCTTCATCTTTTTCTTTCCTCCTCCTGTTGCTTTTTATCCTCCTCCTCCTTTTTCTATTATTACTGATTTTCAAGTCTTGGCCATAGTGTCTCCACCTGGGCATATAGCAGCAGCTTTCCTCAATTGAGTCACCTCACCTGTTCCCCCCCTCTCACTTACTGCTGTCAGGTTCATGCTGAGCGACTACTGCCCTGACTGTGGCTTCACTTCTCTGCTCCAGCATCTTCAGTAGACTCCCAGTGTATGGAAGATAACACCCACTCTGGACTCAGCCTTTCCAGCCTTGACCACAGCAGTCTGCTCTCCCTGTGACAGTGTCTTCACCCTTGTTTTTTCCTGGAGCTTTGTGCACAATATCCCCAAGGCTCTTCTTCCTAAGACACCACCCTATGAAGTTTTCTTGATGTCTCACAATTATACTGATCTAATTTCTTAAAGTAATTCTGCTCATTGTAATCAATTCTGAGCTAATTACTGATTAACAGTGTGTATGTGTGTGTATGCAGTAGACTTCAAAAGCAACTAAATTGCGTCATGGTTTTTACATTTCACTTGCAGCTTGGTATTCTTACCTAGGTTGCTGGGTTTTACTTTGAGGAAAAAAAATTTGTTTTCATTTTTTTATTTAAAGAGAAAAAAAACAGGAAAAAGGTAGAAATATTACAGAATTTCAAGAAAAGAAGATAAATAGTAAGAAATCACTAGTTGATGCATTACACATTGTTCTTTTAAAAATAGTTATTCAAGTTACAGAATTAAAGCACACAAAGTGGCCACTAAAGCAGTGAGAGTGCAAACAGATCTGTTCAAAAATCCAACAAGAACCTAGAAATATGGTCCTCAATCCCACACATCTAAACATACACACAGCTATATCTTTTATAGCACTTCCTATTTCCTCTTTTTTTTACAATAGCAATTATACATTTTAAAAATTTTAAAGAGAAGAAAAAAAGAAAAAAACAAAAAAGGGTAGCAATAATACAGAATTCTAAAAGAAAGAAAGAAAAAGGAGAATGAGAAAAAGCCCCGCTAAGAAATCAGTAATTTGGAAATTACTTATTGTCATCTTGGATGTAGTTGTTCAAGTTACAAAGTTAAAGGGTACATAGTAAATATTCAAACAGTCAGACTACAAACAGTTTTGCTCAAAGATCCAACAAAGATTCAGCAATATGGTCATCTATTTTACACACTCAAACATACATGCAGTTATATCCCTTAGAGCACTTTCTTTTCCTCTCTTTTTTACAACAGCAATTACACATTTTGCTTTTATTACACTTGTAATTCTTATTTACTTTTTACACTAGAGACACAATATGATATTTATAAATATGATTCTTATTTATTTCACTAATGAGGATAGTCTCAAGTAGTCTCCATTTGCCTATGAAGGCCTCAAGATCATCCTTTTTTATAGCTGAGTAATATTCCACTGTATAAAAATGCCACATCTTTTTCATCCACTCTGCAGTTGATGGGCATCTTGGTTGTGAGGAAAAAAAAATTTTTTTAGACAAAAAATTTAATCATATCAATTTTGTCGTTCCCAGAGCAGTAGTTCTCAGCCTTTGGCATGGAAAAGAATAAGTTAAAATTCTTTGGGACCCAGCCTTAGGTTTTTAAGATCAGAGAGGAGCCCAAATATGTGTTATCAAAGATTCCTACAGGAAACTGAGGCTGCTGATGCCTTTAAGCATCTTCTGCAGCACTGGCATATAAGTCTAATATATGTGTATGAATACTGATTTGTCACTCTTCTTTCCTTCTGTCCCCACTCATTCTGTAACTTCTTTCTTTTAGATTGACTTTGAAGATGTGATTGCAGAACCAGAAGGGACACACAGTTTTGACGGCATCTGGAAGGCCAGCTTTACCACCTTCACTGTGACAAAATACTGGTTTTACCGCTTGCTCTCCACTCTCTTTGGCATCCCAATGGCACTCATCTGGGGCATTTACTTTGCCATTCTCTCTTTCCTGCACATCTGGGCAGTCGTACCGTGCATTAAGAGCTTCCTAATTGAGATTCAGTGCATCAGCCGTGTCTATTCCATCTACGTCCACACCTTCTGTGACCCACTCTTTGAAGCTATTGGCAAAATATTCAGTAATATGCGCATCAACATGCAAAAAGAAATATAAATGACATTTCAAAGATAGAAATGTCCCTGATATTTTTCCTTTAAATTTTCTTGGTGCCAATTCTGAATTTCGAGTTGCTAATACAGCAACAGTTCATGAATGATTTATCTTGGTTCAGAACAAAAAGATCACTTTCTCAGTTTTCATAACTATTACTTGTCTCTTCTAATCTATTTCATCTATTTTTGATGGTTTGAATTTTAAAACCCATTCCAATTTTTTTATCTTTTGATTCACACGTGGATCTTGTTTTCCTGGTTGAGATATGAATATATTGTTGAAAGATAATTTGGGAAAAATATGAAAACTGAGAAGAAAAAAGAGAACCAGTAACCTCAAATGCCTACTCTAAAATGTTGATCATTTCATAGGAAGTAAAGAGTCCAGGCTATGGCCATGGCTGTATAGGTGTCTGGGAAGACTTTAAGCAAACATTTCTCCCACCATCTGAGGAGTTAGTGAATTGCAGCAATTTTCTTTAATAAGCCAGTGGGATCTAGCGATCCTTATGAAGTTAGAAAACACAAATCTTCTGCATTCACATGACTCCATTAATGCCACCTTACTCTTCTTAAAATTTTAACCTGTGATGTTTTTTGTGCCTGAACATCTGTTGTGCAGGCAATGCCACCTAAGTGCCTTCCTATTTTTCACACTTGCCTTTTCAAACAGGGTCTAATTCATCATCTTTAAGTCAGTAGCTTCCTCGAAGACCAGAATTAGGAAATCCATTACCTAACTCTCTGTCCTTGTTTCTGACTCTGAGATGTGGAATCTGTTGAAGCTTGTGTCTACAATTGATCATGTAATGTCTTTATCCATGTTGATTATGGTCAGCATCAGTCCAGTGAAATAAATTAAAGTGGACAAATGGGGCTGAGCCCTCTCTGGGCTGGCAGGAGTGGAAGCCAACTTTTCCTGCCTCTCATCAGCGCAATGAGGTCAGCCTGTCTATTCAGCTGCGTTTATTTTCAAGAATAATCAAGCTTTCCTGAATCCACACTAATCCATCACAGGGGTGGTTTAGTGGCACCACATTGTGTTCCCTTTCGGTTGATCAATAGGCCTCCAGGGAAGGGCTGCAAAATGGAAGCCATTGTGTGCAACTGTCAGAGTTGTTGCAAACATGACCCCTTCTCAGTGGAGCACTTGCAACCATCTGTTATGCTGTGACACTTGGCTCCTCCCACTGCCAGGAGCCTTGGACCTAATCCAACCATCATTTGTTCAGAGAGATGGGGGAGGAGGCAGTAATAAAAGATTGAAGTAATTTTGCTGGAATAAGTTCAAGTTCTTCTGAACTCAAACTGAGGAATTTTACCTGTAAACCTGAGTCATACAGAAAGCTGCCTGGTACATCCAAAAGCTTTTGATTCCTCTTGCTCATATTGCAATCATGCCCTTGGGAACTTTTTTTAAACCTACAGTTGTGCTTTTGTTTTCATTGTCATATACTTATTGGAACTCTGCTTGATTTTTTTGCCTCCTCTGGTTTTCCTGACACTTTACCAACCTATTACCTACCCTGATTGTTTGCATTTAAAACAGACACTGGCATGGACATAGTTTTATTTCTAAACTGTGTTCATAACCGAAAATGTACTATATTCCATACTTTGTAAATGTAAAGATATTTTTATCTTTATATTAAAAATCACTTGGGAAATGACTCTGATTCAGTCTGTAAACTGTATCCCAAGATATGTCTGTTCTACCTAAATGCTTAGTTTCTCATGCAAATCAATTGCTGGTCCAAAAGACTGCTGAAATTTTATACGCTTACTGATATATTTTACACTTTTTTATCTGCATGTCTTATAAAGGTTATAAATCTGCACAATAAAAATGTTTAACAGTTAAGCAATCTGCTTTATTTCCCCACACACAGGTTATTTAGGTGTCAGTAGGTGTGTATGTTAGTGAGCATGTATACTCTGTGTGTGTGTGTGTGTGTGTGTATCTTTGCAGTACCTTTGGGGATGGGGTAGGAAATTGGGAATTTTCTATTTTCAAAGTTTTATGAAGTCATTTGGTGGGGGGAGTTTTCCTGAGAAGGTCATTTCCATTCATGTGTTACTTCAGATAAGCTAGCAAATAACAAAGGTTTTTTTTGTAGCTTATTTATGTTTTATTTTCTATTATCTAGTATGAGTCTCTCAACCTTGTGTGATACATATTAATACTGTCATTTGATTAATGACGCAATTTGCATCCAAGAAGTGGTGCCTTGGACTTAGCCATGTTTTAACTAGGATTTTTTACAAGTAAGGAATTATTTTTGTCCTTGGCTAAGTTTATATTTAGCACTTCTGTGATAGTCAAAGTTGCCTTGAGGAATAAAACCCAGGGGAAGAGAGAGAGAGAAAGAGAGAGAGAGAGAATAGCAAGATGTTTATTATATGGACTTCACAATGATGGAAGCAGACACGTTTTAACACCGGCAGAGTGATCCATCAAGCTGGAGATCCAGGAGAGCCAACATGTAATTCCAGCCTATGGCCAGTCAGATGAAGATCCAGGAAAAAGTAGTACATATTTCACTTTGAATCAAATGGTAGGAAAAAAAATTGTCCCAATTAGCAGGCAGTTAAGCAGAAGGAATTCTTCTGACTTGGGGAAGGGTAAGCCTCTTGTTTCACTCAGACCTTCATCTGAAGAGAAGAATGAATCCCACCCATGTTAGGGAGGTCATTTTGCCTTAGTCTACCAATTTTAATGTTAATCTCAATCAGAAACAGCCTCAGCAAAAGACTCAGAATAATGTTGGACCAAATATCTGGATATCTAATGGCCCAGATTGACATATAAAATTAACAGTCTCCATTACAGTTGCCAAACCAAATTTTGCAATAAAGTTCTTCTAATTTTTCCCACCCTGAAATTCATTTCATGATATTTACAGAGTTGCTGTCTTTGCTGAGATTCCAAGAAAGCACTGAGACTGCTTAGATGGTAACTGTGAGGCTTTTCCCCTACAAATCTGTTTCCAGTTTGCACTTGGAAAGGGCCTGTAGTCATAGCAGCATTTGAGGTCCTGGTAGAAGTCGTACCTCTACTTCAAGCAGAATAAGTGAAGTGACTTCAGACAAAGACTGTCTTTCTTTTGGTTTTATTATTTGAATCTCTAAATGAGTAAAGGTTAACAAAAGTTGGACTTTATGTAAATTTTGGTTCAACTACATACATGAAACGGTTCCATCTCTGAACACACAAATGACTACATACATGGCTTTGGAAGACTTTGACATTGTCATTAACCAGCTTCATACATCATATGTATGCTCAGTAAATGCTGGTCACATAGTAATATGCATCACCCCAGGGGCTGTGGCTCTTTCCGAGCTGACTCATACCTTCCCTGATGTGAATGGTGATATTCAAATGTATTGGTTTTTAAATTAACCATATTTTTAAAATTGAAGTGGGAGGAGAATGAAGACATCTTTCACAGAATACAAAAAGACAAAACCATACAAGGTCCACTTTATGAATATATTAAAAAGATAGACTTCTATATCTCAAAAACAGAAAACAAATAAAAATGATAAAAAGTGCTCCAACATGGGAGACCACCATGCTGCTCTTTCATGAGAAACAAAACCCTTGACACAATGTGTCCCTGATCTCTCCTTCCCCCTATTTACTGAGATATGTAGAGCTGGTTGTATTAAAACAAACGCTGCTGGAAGTATAGGTGCCAGACTTGCATGCATCAAAGCTATCTGTGCATTGCTAACTGGAAACCTCTGTGCCTGTTGTGGCTGCAAGGTTTGTTTTCCCTATACACTCTGCCACCACCCCCACCCACCTCCCTGAGTGATACCAATAAAAGCCATGAATTTTTAGCGAGGAGGCCTTTTGTTCCAGAAAAAACACTGAGGCATCCCAGAGCTCCTCAACCAGAGAATAGTCTCTCTGTTTTTCTTTTACATCTGTGTGCTGAGTTTCCAGATGAGTTAGACTAACACCCTCATCGGGAGTTTTGGTACCCAAAGAAAGCATTTATAAAATACAGGCAGACGGCATTGTGAGGTTTGGCACCCTTTGCTGTAAATTGTCAAGTTTATAAGAACAATATTACTTTTATGTTTAAATGTAGAAAGTTTTCATTTGTATCTTAATTGCCATCTCTATTGCTGACCATTATTTATTCTCAAGTAAAACTCATCTTTCTATTTGTCAGCATCACCACTGCCTGCATGTTTTGGTGTCAGTTCAGCTTCTGGACCTAGAATCTGGACTCCATGGATTTATAACCAGCTTTGTAAATTACTGACAGGGTAACTGTGCAAATTATATAAAGTTGGGATGATAGGACTGGGAATTTAGCTGTGGCATAAGCCACTAGCAAGTGCAGGGTCCTGATTCGATCTGAGGCACCAAAAATAAATAAATATATAAAGTTAGGATGATAAAGATGGTGCATACATTATGTTACTGAAAGGGTTGCATATATTAACTTATTTAAGATGTATAGACTTGGCCCCCAAAGATTATTACAAATTTTAACTACTATTACCTATTGCTGAAGTTTGACATAGCTTCCCTGGGTCACATTAAAGATGAAGAGATGTTTTAAGCCACATATGAAGTATATAAAATATATAACAAAGTTAACATGTCTGAGTCAAAATTGCCTTTATATTATTATATTTTTATTATAATATTTAAAAGGGCAACTTAAAAATTAGTTGGATATTTGATTTTGCTTTTGTGAAACAAATGCATCAGTGTCTAGTTTGATGGAAGTGTTTGTAATTCTTAGTGAGTTCTCAAGATACTAGTGAGAAATATGTTATCTAATTTTATTATTTCATGCTTCATTCTTTAAAATAGTTATTCACAAAGGTACGTACAGCCAAAAAGTGATGACATGAATAAGGCTTGACAGTGAAGCAAGGAATAATGTTTCTGGGAAGACAGGTCTTTTAAAAAGTATAATAAAGACATGATCAAATTTTTCACTGAGTTGAATATCTGACTGAAATTCTATATGTTCAAAAAATTAACAATAAGCAACCATTTATTTTTTTCTAATTAACAAGTTTATATGTGTAACTAGAACAATATCATAAACAAAAAGCCATTTGATATATTTTTGTATTTTCTATACCACAGTTGCTAAAAAATTAACTTCTGTTAACTCATTAAATTATTTTATGAAATGATACAATAAGCAATCCCAAATTTAATACACTAATAAAACAAATAAAAATGATAAAAAGTGCTCCAACATGGGAGACGACCATGCTGCTCTCTCCCAAGAAACAAAGCCCTTGCCACAACCCTTCCCTGATCTCTCTTTGTATCTATGTCTTTAATAACAATAACTACCTGTCCTCACAGGCACACACACACTGTAAGTAGAGGTAAAATATAGTCATCAAAAATTTCCAAGTTGCATGACCACATATAACATCTAATGCATCTGAGGGTTATTTTTTTTATTTTTGAGAGAATAAAACCAAACAAAATATAACAGAATAAAGCTAACCAAAACAAAACAGTAAAAGCGATACAGGATTTCAAAACAAGAAAATCAGAAAACAACAATGGCTGCCATAGTGTCTCTTGTTATCTTCAAAATAACTGCCCATACCATCAGACTTACTAAACTCAAACCAAATAAAGCAGAAGAAAAACCAATCAAAACAATAAAAATGATATAAGACTTTAAAACAAAATAATAGGGAATTAACAATGGCTATCACCTTCCCTTTTTAGATGTTTCCTCCCCTTTCACTTTCACAATATCTATTGTACATTTTGGATCCCATTAACTCCTTCAGTTTTTTATACTGGGGAGACAATACGATGTTCACCTTTGTGAGTTCAAACCATTTCACCCATATGCATGATCACACGTTGCATACATTTACCTACAAAAGCCTCATGATTATCCTTCTTTGTTAGCTGAGTAGCTTTTCATTGTATAAAAATGCCATACCTTTCTTATTCATTCTGTGGTTGATGGGCAAGTTATTCTTGCTTTTTTTTCTGGTTCCCTGTTGCATGGAGCATTGTTTTCTCTCCTTTAACTTTTAATCTATGAATTTTCTTTCAAGTTAATGTGTTTCGTGTATACTATATATTGATGGATCTTGTTTCTTGATCCACTCTGCCTGTCTTTCTTTTTATTGATGAACTGAGGCCATCTACCTTTTTTTTAAAAGGTAATTTTTTAAAGAAAAAAATTTGAAACAGAAAGAGGGTAGAAATAATACAAAATCTCAAAAACAAAACAAAACAAAAATAGTAACCAGAAAGAAATCACTAGTTGATAATTACATATTTTCCTCTTAGAAGTAGTTGTTCAAGTTACAAAAGTAAAGCCTATAAAGTGAACATGAAAACAGTGAGACTGCAATCAGTTTTGTTCATCCATTCAACAAAAACTTCAGTAACATGGTTATCAATCCCACACACTCAAACATACATGTAGTTATATCCTTTAAAATACTTTCTTTTCCTCTCTTTTTTTTCTTTACAATAACTATAATCCATTCTCGTAAACTACTTAGAAGTTCTACACATGTAAAATTCTCTACATGTATACCTAGCCTTTCTGTATTAGAGGGAGAAATAAATCAAAACAAGTGAACAATACAAATTCCCAGAGAAACACAAAATGAAAAGGACATATAAAACCACAATACTAGGTGATTTACGGTAGTTACTATGATGTCTCTTGTTTTCAATAAAATTGTTTGTATTGTCAAATACAGTATAATTAAACTTAGCATTGCATTACACTATTAATAAAAATCTAAACATTGGAGATATCATAGGACTTCAAAGACAGTTAATAATCAAACCAGAATGGGAATCCTATTGAATCTTGTTATCTTCAGAATAGTTGCCCCTACTCTCAGACTTGACACTCTCAAGCATACCAGATTCAGTCAAGACAAAACAGCAATATAACCAATCTTTTCTTACCTCTGTCATGCTATTTTTCTGTCATTGTTGTTTGTTTACTTTTCTCCTTCATTCCACTGTCTGCCCCTTTCTTTGAGGCCTTTCTGCCATTATTCCTGGAATCCTGGTGATTTTCTTCTCTCTCTCTAGAATGTCCCTCGGTATTCTTTGCAGGGTTG